>VUYV01000045.1:959970-981437 GCA_008711295.1 Anarhynchus alexandrinus
CCCTCCCCCCCCCAAAAAAAAAAAAAAGAGCGTGGCACCAAGATAATAAATTGGATCAGGTCAAACTATAAACACTATTGACTGACTGCAGCGACACCTGTTATTTGTATCATAATATATTCACTTCTGCAGTCTTCCATTTTCACCTCTGAAAGTTCATTTCAAATAGTCCATGTTAGATTCCTGAACTTCTCTTATTAATACTAGATAATTTTAAGTAACTAAATGTCCAAGATGATTAAAAAGGTATGTTTTTAAAAACATCATAATTTAAGTGAGAAAAGGAGCAGTGCATATCATGCAATGACACATGAATGCTCTCTCCTTCCAACACACAGTGCACACACATCACTGACACAAGCATATATACAATCTAGTGTCTACTCTACAAACCTAAAGACATACAAAAATATCCATCTAAAATGAGATTAGATGAGTAGAAACATCGATCTATAATCTATTTTTTCATGTTTATATCTTTACTTAAGAAAACCAAAAGCTTAGTCTGAGATTTATTATAGTAAAGTTGACTTGCTTTTCTATAATATTTCTGTGAAATTATTTGCAAAATTAAGCATTAGGCTGTTAGGATCAGCTCATGTAAGAGGTAGACTTAGACTCATTATGCTCGTCTATTTGCCTTTTTGGAAAGATTAATGTAAAGTTAGCAAGTCAATGTACCTTACCTTAAATTTCATAAAAGAAATGACAAAAGTTGGGATTTCTTGAAGTTCCTAGCAATATGAAACAAATAGGAAAACAAGAAGAAGAAGGGGAAAAAAAAAGAAGCAAACAAAATAAAGCAAAGCAGGCAGAAAGTCCAGAGAGAACAATAAAATATTAACTTGCACCGTTAGCTGTGGTGATCACAAGGGGATCCACTTCTTTTTCGACAAAACACAAAAGGGCTATTTTAAAATGAATTGATTCTACGTGTTTGGTTTGATTTTGCATATGTTTGTATAGCTAGAACAGAACTGGTGGACAAAGCTTCTTGAAAAATAATAAATGAATTTTCAATCTATATGGATTATATAGGCATGCAAATATCTCGTATTTGATTCACTGCCAACTGTGCACTGAAAAAAGCAGCACTCTCTTTTTTACATTTTCTCCAGTCAATTAATTTAGCAAGGTGAATATTAGAATAACCATAGGTGCAGAAAGGGATTTAAAAAAGGCACTTAAATGGCTTGTGTATTCAAGAAAATCAGCTGCCATATTATGATTCCAAGCAGTTACTTCTATCAAAAAAGATTTCCCTTAAAGTTGCAAAGTGGTAAGTTCATGAATGTTTCCTTAAGTACTAAAGAAAACAGTTCTTGCTCTTATAAACAGAACCCACTTTTCTTTTTTTTTACAGGAATTTAAATCTCCATTGTTGTATTATGCCATTTAGAAAAAATCATTCCTCTTGCATTTCAAGACGACCTCTTCTAGTGTTGCTGTTTCATTTAAAAAAATCTTAAATATATCAACTATACTCTTAAATATTATCACAGAATTGCAAAATAATAGAATGGTTGAGGTTGAAAGGGTCCTCTGGAGGTCATCTAGTGCAAACTCCCTGCTCAAGCAGGGACATCTAGAGCCAGTTGCCCAGGACCACGTCCAGACAGCTTTTGAATACCTCCGAGGATGGAGACACCTCTCTGGGAAACTTGTACCAGTGCTTAGTCACCCTCACAGTGAAAAAGCTTTTTCTGATGTTCAGAGGGAACTTCCTGTGTTTCAGTTGCCTCTGGTGCAGTCACTGGGCACTGCTGAAAAGAGCCTGGCTCCATTCTCATTGCACCCTCCCTTCGGGTATTTACATACATCCACAAGATCCCTCTGAGCCTTCTCTTCTCCAGGCTGAACAGCCCCAGCTCTCTCAGCCTTTCCTCATAGCAGAGATGCTTCAGTCCCTTCATCATCCTTGTGGCCCTTCGTTGGACTCTCTCCAATATGTCCAGATCTCCTGTACTGAAGAGCCCAGAGCTGGACACCGTGCTCCAGGTGTGTCCTCACCAGCCGGCAACCTCCCTTGACCTGCTGGCAACACTATCGATTTGGATCTGCTGTTGTGATAGCCTTACTTAACCTGGTGATTTAAATGATCTTTTGCCTAATTGTCACCAACCCATACACAATTAAGAATTCGGGTTAAAAGCACTTGGTGAAAAACAACTCCACGAGACATTTGATTACAAAACATTTGACTGAGATTTTTTTTTTCCACTTTTCCCTTCAAATACTGTATAAATATGGACTACAATACTTATGTCTGTATATTTTTTAACTGCATTGTTGGATTTTCAGCACTAGAGTCTCTCATAAGTATAATGTATTATGAATGACACTCTTATTTTGCCAATGATTATCTGGGTATCTTGTTTCTTCTAGGTATCCTGTAGTTAACAGGATTAACTGCATTAACTCGTGGCTTCTTTCCCCTCCCCTCCAGAACTGCGTAAACTAAGGTCCTAACTTTTGTTGGAATTTGTATATGAAATCTGCCAAATCTATCATTATGATTTTCCTGCAAACAGATCAAGTATCTTGAAATGCAAGTTCTGAGTATGAGAAATTTGATTATCTGTTGACAGATCCTCCCTGAAAAGTCATAAGTAAAGCAGCCGAGTGTAAAATAAGCTTCTCTCTGTGATATATGACAGAAATAAAAAAGTTTATAGTAATAAAAGACCAAAGTGTGCCAGAAGTTTAGCCATTTGAGACTTTATATCTATCCAGTCCCAAGCAGATGAAAGCATTGTGCTGTTTTTTCTATGCATTTTACTGCTTCAGGACCAGTGACTACTTGGGGCCTGGGACTTTTTGTGCATTGTTTACTGGCCTGGATCCATCCAGAACTCTTTCCCATCAACCTGTCACATGCCACGTGGTCATCATTTTGTACCGTGACCAGAGGCGAGGGAACTGGAAGTTATGGTGGACAGCACGAGGAAGCAAGGTGTAGAGTGGACATAGGTGCCCGACAAGGAAGAGAATTTATTTATCCAGAGATGTATTAGCAGAATTTGAGCCAGAAAAAAAAATTGAGGGCCCCATCGCTATTCTTGACTGGAGGCTCCACTGTGAGAAGGAATGTAGTTCTTCCTCAGGGAAACGAAGAATGATGACATTAGAAAATTAGTGCANTGAGGGCCCCATTGCTATTCTTGACTGGAGGCTCCACTGGAGAAGCGGAGTTTGTCTCAAACTGCCAGGCACTCCATCGGGGGTGTGAGAAGGAATATAGTTCTTCCTCAGGGAAATGAAGAATGATGACATTAGAAAATTAGTGCAATGTCAAACCCTTACTTTCTTCCTAAAGTCTGGGAGTTACTGCTTCCTGCAGTGTGACATGCAGGGGACCAGCGGTTCTACCAAAATTCACCTGGATTGCTACTGGAATATCTTAGCGATATCTAGGAAGAGGAAGTTGTCTTGAGCTAAGCACGTCAAACTGACGAATTTGTGTTGTTTCACTTCCTAGTAATTCACTAGGAATTCTGGAGGCAGCTCGGTAGTTTCCCTTTCACAGTCCGTGTGCTGTTGTCTGTGCGGGTATAGCCAGAGGCAGGCAGAGCATGGAGTGGCTGAGCCCTGCATTCTCCTGCATCGTCTCTGCATAAAGCTCGGGAGAAGGTGGTGAGGCTGTTCCTCAAAATCCAGCCCCAGCACAGGCATCAGACCTGGCCGAGGCTGTTGGCAGCAGAAACTGCATTGTGTGCCATGGTATGGAGATGACAGGGCTGCCTCAGGCCACAGCATGAGGCTTCAGGGCTCACTCCCTCTGCTTCGGCTGCCTCATTGCTCAGTGGGATGCTGTGGCACAGGCATGTCCTCAGACCAACGTTGTGGCAAGGAAAATGGAAAATTCCAATGCTCAGGCACTGGAATTGGACAGCGAAGCTGCAGCTGCCTTAGCCACACATAAGCATGAGGAAGGAGATTCGCTCCTTTCAAAGCTCTTCTATAGCTCTGTAAGGAAACACAGATAAAAAGTGCTTCCTCTTTCTCTCTTGCTGTGGCTGAGCAGATTGTCTCAGCAGTGTTTCCTGTGTTTGCCATGAAGAAAGCGAGTGATCAGGATTAGGAAGTGAGTCATGATCACTTGGCATCACTGAGTATAGCCATTCTAGTGCAAAGCCAATGCACTAGAGCATACGCAAAACAGAAAAAAAAGAAAACCAAACCCAAACCAAACAAGAAAAGAAACATGACAGAAAACAATTCCTTAGAGTGAATAGTCAAACACCACTGCACAACTGAAAGAAACCTGCGTCTAAATTGTAACTGCCACCTGAGCCTAAAAGCCTAAAGGCTATACCTAAGCAATCTCTTGACGCTCACTTGTTCTTATCCAGAAACCCGGTGTGATAGAAACAGAAGTGACGCATTGCTTCAGGTAACAAATTATTGCAATGTCGTCGGTGTTATGCTTGAAAGCCTCTTGTGGAGCTTTAGGATCTATTAGTTTGCTACTATCTACCATAACTGCTTGTGTTCTTTTTGGCTCCTACTGCTGAAAACAGGAAAATCTCTGCAGGATCACCATTGTATTTTCTCCATCCACTAGTAAACATCTGCAACACCGATTCCTTTATTCTCAGATAATCTTTCCCAGTTTTCTTATCGTGCTTGTTTTTCACTTGAACTGCTCATCAAAAGGAAACATAATAAACTAAGAGAGCTATCAAATGCATTTATAAAGCCCCCCTCATGATAAACTGATTCGCATAGTTACGCAAGAGAAACTTACATCATTCTCCTGCACATCAGTCACTGTATGATGAGGGTCAGGATAGTACTTCAAAAACTGGGCTACATAGGTCATGACAGACTTTTCATCTGGCTTGTCAACATCCACATCTAGACAAGTATAGAACATGGTAAATTAATTTGTAGCCGAATGGCACAAAATGCTTCTTAAATGTCTAAACACCATGAATTAGCACATCTGATTTAACCCATGCAAGTAGTTCAAACTTTTTTCAACTATGAATCAGGTACCTTCAGGATCAAGGAGCCTTGGAATTCCTAGTTCTGCTTCTGCAATCGTGAAGGCTTCTTCCAGGTTTTCCCTGTTTGACCTTCCCCTCACTTTCTCCATGTCCACTAAATCTGGGCGGATAGCATGAATAACGGAATGAAATGCAACACCACTCCTCCAACTTTGTCCAAAGTCTTTGATTTCAATTCCAACTTGCCTAAAGAATATGAAAGAAAAAAGTGGCTTGCAACAACATCGGGACTAGATGAAACAGGGGAGGAGACAGGATGCTCCACCCAGTGGCTACCCATCATTAAGCCTAAAACACCTGTTGTTGCTTCAATGTTAATCAGGTCGACGACAGCTCCATTCATCCACTGCATAAATTCATTTCTGTGTATGAAGATTCAAGAGTTTTTTGTCATCTGTGTACTGTATTTGTCTCCAGTGGGCTTGCTAGTGGCAGTAAGTCAATGGTATTTTGAACAAATGAAGTGCACCAAGGCTCTCAACGGTCTTGTATGACACACAGAGTCTGTGTATGCACGCAGCTCCATTCACTATTCTCTCCCTCACTATAAAACACTTCATATCTCCCTCCATTATAACTACTGCAGTTCAGTGAGGTATTACTAAAAAAAAAAACAAACAAACCTGCATTAATCTGTTATCTTTTAAAATGAAAGCATGAACAGTGACATCATTGCTGTTCAGGTGAAAATGTGACACACAAATTTCTCTACGTTCTTACCAAAAGCATGAGTGATATTATAACTTCATACACCCAGAACACTCACGTGTACACTAAAACATAAACACAAATGATCAAGAAATAGCAATATATGATGAGAAAGTAGTCAGAACCAAACCACACTTCTGACTGCTTCTTTTAAAGTAATTCTGAATGGCGGCCCACAGACTGCAAGACTGGTTTTTACTTTGAGCATGCAAACTTCCTTTAAGGACACACTTAGACACTGAGGTAGTCTTGCCATTGGGAGGTTCACAGCAACAGTAACTCTGAATGAAGGCTTCATTCAAAGTTCCCTGTAACCAGTGAAACACTTTCACTGACTTTAATGAGCTAGCCCTTGCAAATTACAATGTGAAGCAGGGCTACGCAAAGTATACCATCCTTCTTCTAGGCTTCTTTCAACACGTTTCACCCACTCTTCCCAATAACGTTGACAGTTTCATTTATAAACTGTATTCATTTATGAACAGTTTCATTTATGTTTGTATTTTGTTTGTTTACATGTCTGGAACTTGCAGCTGACCACTTTCATTTGCCTATCTCTTACTGACAACGGTGCAATAGGAAGAATGCCAAATTAGACTGTACTGCGCTATAAATTACTGTATTCTACCTATTTTTTGGAGAACTGGAGAAAGTCTGTATATTTACAATTATATTTCTTTTCTCTCAGTCATTCCATAATTGGCCATTTGCCCTCCACATTTTGCACGACTGATCTCTTTAAATAGCAGTAATTCCATAATTTGAACAAATAAATCCATTTTGTTCTTTTACATCTTTGATTTTTATTTTCTTATTGTGGAAGCCATCAAACTACTATTGTATCTCTGATGTAATTTATGCCTTTTTTTTAAATGTCTTTTTGGAAGCAGAGCAAATGTGGGGTAATTATAACAAATAAAGGTGAAGATTCTTAAGTTAAGAAGGGATAGCAAGAAATAACTCCAAAATAACATGGATTTAGAAGGATGGATATTCAGGGCATTTTTTGGGAGTAATATGTCCCTGGTATCACAAAACTGCAGAAGTATATTCATAATTTTTCATCACCTGCCTTTCAACAGCAAGTGCCAGAATTTAGTGCTCCTACAAGCTCTGTCACCACGGAATGCTAAATCGGTGTGGGACTTACATTGTCACATCAAGTATTTTGGCAGCAGGACTAATACAGTGCCATTCAGACACCTAATCCCCCTTTCAGTTCCTCATTCTGTCAAAGATAATCCCATTCATTATTATGAAACTATAAAATATGATTGCTTGTATAATTAACGCACATCATTGTTTATTACTTGCTTGCTGTATAGTGGTAACATTTAGCAGCCTCCGTTGTCAAAAAGAATATGATCATGGGGAGGTGCTGCAAAAATACGGAGCAAAAGGACAATCCCTGACTGAGAGAGTTTAGAACCTGAAGACAAAATTTGCACTTAAGATTCAAATTCAGTTCACTTGTAGGTTACTTACTTTGCTGCTGTGTACTGTATCCACTTTAACAAAGCCTTCCTGGCGCTTCCTTGGACCTTGGTTACCACCTTCCGTTTGCTTGGGGGACTCGCAGTTTCTGAACTGACAACACTCTCCACAGAAGAAGCGCTGCTAGACAACGACTGCAGCTGTGGGAGGTTGCTGGTAAGCTCTTCAATCTGCGGGGAAAAAATGTTAATGGACTGTTTGTAGATAATCTTCTTAACTTTCACCAGTTTCTTAAATAATTTCATAACACAACCAACAAAATGAAGTTGGGCAGAAGCTATGATTAACATGACATATTTTATTTAACTGTACATTAAAGTAGCTTCAAAAAAATGCAAATGTACGTGCCCAAATGATGGTTTTAATTTCAGAAGTACAGGGCATGTAGCAATCATTGACTTTCTTGACAACCTACAGCTAGAACAGTATGCAAGTGTGTCATATTATCGAGTATGAAAATTACCCTTGAAACAGGAGACAGTGGCTTATAGAACAATCCACTAATTTCAGAGGACGCTCACTTAATTAAAGAATGGAAGTGATGTCAATGATCTCATCTGGATAGTTCTTTATTTACCATGCTACTGCTTTGGCACAAATTCAATTGTGGCTTTGCTTAGAGGTACCTTGTGAAGGAATAGCGAATGTACTGCAGGCAAAGTGCAGTAGTAGTGCTTGCCGAGGGTGTACGGCAGTTATTTGCATCATGCCTTTCATCAACTGAAAATCATGAACTTCACTCTTGTGAGAACGTCAAGTTCACTAACAATTTGGTTCTTTAACATGAAAAAGGTTATATCCAGAGGACGCTGCATGATTGCCTATGTGGTCCACTTAAAAAACAAAGTTTTGTCACAAGACAGAATGAGTCTGCCACAATGAGAACAGTTCTCATGCATTTCTGCTTTCATTCATGTTAAAATAATGTATCTGCCTGTGACAGCTAAAGAAAAGCTCAAAAAATGACCCAAGTAAAACTGAAGCAGAGAACCTGAGTGTCAATAACTCTGAGAAGCATAATTTTCCCCATTCATCTCAATGAGCTATAAATTAAAACAAAATATATTAATATCATTCTGGTAATTTTTTTTCTGAGAAGATCTGAACCATTGAGGCATCACACTGGTTGGTGCTTAGGAGAATGGTATCTCTGAGCTACATTAAAAGACAGCCAAAGCCAAAAAACTACATAAAGAAAAGCAACAAAATCTGTTATTTTTTTAAATTGTTGAGTAGTGACTCATTTTGTTAACTCATATGGATAGGATTTAGAAAACCATTTTTCCCTCCCACCTAACTTCAACAGAATGCAAATGATTTCTCCTCTACAAATTCAACCCCCTCTCCATCTACGAAATTCACAGCTAAATTTTGTCCTTGCAAATATCGCACCTCCCAGTGAAATCAGCATGTTTACATGTATTGTCTGAAAAGAACTACTGTCTGACATCATATGCACTGGAATTAGACATACAGCTCAATCACTAGTGAGGTTGTTAAAGGTACTTGTGTTGTAGTAAAATTGACATTAACTAGAAAAATGAAATGTAAAATGCAATTGAAGCAATTAAGGAAACCTGCTGCTACTCAAGTCCTCTATACTGCCCCAACCCTATTTAATTATTTACCTAATATTAAAATAGTGAAAGAGTAACTAGACATGATTTATCATGGACTAAGGATAAGGAACTAACCACCAGACAATGTAGCATTGTTGATAAGTAGGGTATTCCTGTCAAGAGAGTGATAAACTGTAGGCCCGGTCAGCAAACTAAGAAAATCACTTGGAACTGCCAAGATCAGCGAAATAGGCAAAAGGCAATTTCAGCAGGCGGAGATTGCGACCGCCGACTCATTGACCACCTACCCAAATGATACCACTTACTCAAAAGAGAACAATGGAAGAAGACGACATAGTCTGTGTATTAATTTGCATAGGAAGCGAAGAAATCTCGACCAATCATTAAAGAGAATAACAATGAATATGTATTGTTTGAATATGTAATAATCAATGTATAAAAGTGGAGATTGCTGAAACTAAGGTGTGCTCCAGCTTTGGGACAAGCACCCCATTACTGTGCATTAATGGCATAAACTTGGAAATTCCTCTGCTCTGTGTATTATCGGCTTGCACAACGGGCAAAGAACCCAGATTTGGGACAACACTTGTACCGAGAATCCACAATTCTATTCTTTTCTTTTGTTGCTCTCTTGTATTCTTCAGAGAAAGTGCAAGAATATGTTCCAGTGATGAAGGAACTCTATTCTAGGCCCAGACCACTCTATTCCAAAGACAAGTATCTAATTTTACCCAATGTGACGTATCCCTACCATCAACTGTTGCTTTATTGAGGATCAGATCCTTAGCTAATTATAAAGTTACTTAGCTCTGGAGAAAGACTGGCACTACATCAGTTCATATGAAATGATGATCTGAACCATTATTTGAGCAAGCTACACTGAAGAACAAAAAATGTAGTACCTGAAAATATAAAATTATGGTCCACACCAAGCCGAGCACTATAGAAGGCCTGCCATCAGCAATATCAGTTGAGTTTATGTTGACAAGTTTAATCTATATAGGAAAGAAAACATGTATTACTCCCACACACAAGGAATGATAACAATTATAAAATGCATTTCAAATAGATTTTATATTTGTAATGCATTTTTGCAATCAAATAACAAGTTTCTTAAATAAAAAAATCATTGAATGGTGCAATTTCACTTTTTTTTGACAAGTATAAGTATAGGTAATGAAAGATTTTCAAAACCATTGCATGCTATTATTTGTAAAAAAAATATTTCATTTCAAGTAGAAAGAACAATAAAAATTACATAGAACCATTGTACAAACCGGAGATCCTCTGTATATGGACTAGCATGAAAAACAAAGGGAAAAAGAGGATACAAAAATAAGTTTTAAATTATTAACTATTAGGTAAATGTATTAATTTAATTTTATAACACAAAGAAAGCACATTTTTGGCACATCTTACAACACAATAATGAAAGCAAATTAAATAGTCTGTAACATCTTGAATTATGCAGGGGTTCTATAGTTCTAATAGATTTGGAATGGAAAGAGAAAAGCGAGTTTAAGAATAAACTAGAAAAGGAAGGGAAGGGGGCAGGGAGAAAGGATAAAAGAAAGATAAGGGAAAAAAGAATGCCACAGTTCTCCAGCAGAGAGACTTTTTTTTTGTAAAGGATATTACCACCTCCGATTAAAGCTCCCTTGCAAGACAAACCTGACTGTAGTCCTTTTAAATTAAGGAAAGAGTAAGAGCGAATGAGTTGCCCAAGGTCACGTGCAGTTTATCAAGAGGAACAGATTCCATGACTCTTAACTCCCAAATGCTAATCTGTAGTCTGAATAAAGTATCACCCTAAACTAAACTCATAAGACAGAAGGCAGTAAAGGAGGGGATAAAGAGTATAACATAAAAGAAATTAGCAGGTAGATAACGCTAAAGGAAATGGAATAAAACAGGTAGTATTGGAAAATAGTAAATATGTTAATATTTCGTTCCTCAGCAAAACTAAGTCTGCCATCAATCATGGTATAAATATGAAGGGCTGCTAAAGTGTTCATGCACTGCAAGCATGCTCATAGACAAAGGTTATGGAAAAACCTTGGAGAATAGGTTAAAGAAAAGCAGTAAAATGACTTCAGGTGACCTCATTTGTCTCCCTAAAACAGAAAAAAAGACTGTAGTTCTCTGAAGCAGCAGCTGGAAATGAACTAGATAATGTCAAGAGCAACCAAAAAATTGTTGTTCAGGGCTGCAAAGCTCTTTTCAGAATTAGAACTCCACGAGCTGCTTGGGAAGAGGCAGAGGAGAAATCCCCACAGGTTATATTTCCAATCCTCTCCACCAAGAAATCTGACAAAACTGAAAAAATTGACATTGCTTGCCTCTCTACCAGTCAATAAGAATAATTTTCAATTACCTATCTAAAGAAAAATATACCAAGAACCTCATTCTTTCAGCTGACCAATTCTAGCAAAAGCTTTTATTTTCCTAGAAAGCGAGGTTTTTCTTATACGTATTACAGATCAAAAAATTTACAGGGACTCAGCTAAAGCTTTTGATTAGGCTACTGTTCACAGAAAAGCAGCCTACCTAGCCTAGTTATTGTGTTATCTTTGTCTTATACTCTATTAGAAGTGATCTAAAACTACAAAATAAACTTTTCAGAACCACAAAAAAAAAAAAAAGGTTGGTCCTGAATGATACCTGTCAATTGCCATCTGCATTTTGCAGTATAACGGGGGTATTTGCAGAAGTCCATTTGGACAGACTGAAAATAGGAAGTTGATTACTACCTGTAATAAACTTTACTTATGGGAGAGCCCATGGAGGAAGGAGACTCTGTTGGCACACCCCGAATTGCTGCGCACAGCCACGTGTCTCCCTTCGTTCTCCTTTGAGTGCCGACCAGGGACTGCACTCAGCTGCTGAGGTGGCATTTGTTGTCCGAAGAGCATCCCTGCCTCCTCTGGGAGGAAAAGGGTGACAGACTGGATAGAAGCATCCTTCAGGCTGGATTCAGCCTAGAGACCACCTGCTAACGCGCACCGATCTACCTGACACACTGCATATTTCCAACTCTCTCTAGAAGAAAATCTGGTATATTGATACAAAGTACATTAAAAAAAAAATAATTAAGACATCTCCAGACAAAAATACTCAGATATCATAAGCAAAACCACAGTGTGCCATTTCTGGTAAACTATCTTGATCCTCAGCAGGGTCAGTTATCTAGTTGCACTGCTATATTATTTCTGGGATCTCAGCTGGGTCATTCAAAGTTCAGGTCACCCACTACATTGTGACATGCAAACGAGGGAAGCATGGTTATTTGCTTGTCATCCCACCCTTGCCTTAGCTTATGCAGGTCTCACCACAAAGCAGCGCTCTCTATCTAAGCTTCGACTCTCAGGTTCCATGTGATAGGGTTTGTATTAACAAACTGTACTACATAAACTAGTGAAATGGTGAGCTAAATCTGAATTTTGTGTTGGGAACATATTTGTCTTTGCTTTGATTATACATTTTCAATTCAAAAAAGTTCTTTTATAGATTTCGTTCTACAGGGGTCTGGTACAACTGTTTCCCATGTAACAGAAATACAATTAGGTGAAGATGGCAAAGGGTTAAAGAAAGGGAAAGTTTCCCAAAACCCAACAAATCCTGGTGTACAATACTGTAGAGACATAAAATTCATCGGGTGTTACATCTACATTAAGAAAAATTGAACTAAAATGCGGAACTAGAAGAACAAACTATCTGCAATCTAATTAAAAAACAGATACAAGTCATTACAATACAGAGAGAAAAGCCAGGGAAAAAGGTAGAAGTAGATCGCTTTCATTTGATATTCATACCTAGATCACACTGAGCTTTTAGGTTTTCTGTCTTTTGTTGAATTTATAAAGTATTTTGTTTCATTTCTAAAATGGCCACAGCACTGATTTTACCAGAATCAATCCAGGAATTAGTCTGAAGTCCTGCAAAGCTAATAAGGGGTCACACTGTTCTAAATTTTCATATCTGCACTTTCAGGGAGAAGAGTTTTGTATATACAACTTAGTGAAGTCCATAAATCTATTCTTTTAATTATAAATGAATGCCTGTAGAACTGAAGATCATTGTTCTTTGCTGAGAACAGCAACAGGAAAGTAGGAAACATGAGGAGCCGGAGAATACATAGAAAAGAAAAAGCAAGGACATCATCCAATGTTATTCTAACTAAAAAAAAAAAAAAAAAAAAAAAAAAAAAAAGAAAAGTTTTACCCTATACATTGCTACATACTAGTGTAGGATCTTGACATTTTTACTTTACAGCAGCTTTTCGGTACTGTGTAGAAACTGAAGACTGCATACATAGCTCAAATTTTGGAGAGTAAGAACAGGTAGGTGGATACAAATCATACACTTATGGAAAGAAATAAAAAAACCCCAGAAAATCAGGACTAAGTGCTACCAAACGTACCCGTCTTCCTTCTAGAAACTTAAGAGCTGTACCAATGTTGGCAACCCAGTGAATTCTCTTCAGCTGCCGCCCCTGCTCACAAGGCTTAAAGAGAAAGAACAGCGTAAACTCCAATTAGATTTATGCCACTTTGCTGCAAGAAATGAATTTCCAAATTATTATAAATGCCTAAGTACATACCATAGTCTGATTTACATGTAAAAACGTTCCTTGGAACAGCTGAATTGTATCTTTGCACGTACCAACAGGGAGGACTGACAGATATAGGGGATGCAAATGTGATACTTCTATTATAAAAAAGTTATATATGTCTTAATAACCTCAGAATGCAAGCTGTCAGCTTCAGCCCATAAACTTCATCAAATCAGAGAACTGTTTTTCTTATGTAAAATAAACTGCTATTTTTATACACATATATATATGTACTTGAGAGAAAGTAACATTCTCTCAGTAAAATATTTTTGCCTGCAAAGGAGAAGTCAAGGTGGTTGTTATTTTTAAAAATCAGTCTGCAGTGAAGACATTTTACCTAGAGGATTTTTATCCATTCTCTCTAATACTTTATTGGTGATTAAAAAAAACCCAGCTATAACAAACCCTCATTGAACAATGAACTCTGCTGAACCTCAGACATGTAGGCTAAAAAAAAAAAGACAGAATCCTTTGAATTAAATCAAGAACCTACCGTAGCTTTCTAATACTCTACAGTGGAATTAAATTCCCCACTGAATCTTATATTGTAATGCAAATGTAAACCTACTATCATTTAAATTCCTGTTCACAAAGTTACAAACGGATTTAACAAAGGCCTGCGATAGATTCTGAAATTCCTCTTGCAGAATATCATATTCTGCTATACATGACCTTTAAATTAACCAGACATTATTCTGGTTCTGGTCTTTCACTAATTAATGTAGGCAGGATACAATCCAATGAAGTTCACTGTAACAGGTGTCGTCATTAAATTTTGTTTTCTGTGTTACTACTTCTGTTTTGCCACAAGAGGGAGACTTTCTGTCTTAGAAGAACAGTAACAGGTGCACTTCAACAGAGCAGAAACACCCTTGAAAGTATAGCTTTTTTTTCCCATCCTACAGTAAAATCACTCTTGCAATCTGCATTACTACCGAATTTTGGTTATCATCTGCAACCAAAACAGATGTGAAATATGAAAAAGGGGCAAAAGTGTGGCACTTGCAAATTGCCAGCCCGTGAGGGAACAGGGAATGTCTGAACCCCACAGCAAGCCACGTGATGGAGTGTTGGTCAACTATTTCAGATGCTGCCACCTGATCTAAGAGCTGGTTTGGAAAAACTGAAAGCCCTTGGCCTAAAACGCTTTTGTTTTTCTCCCACATCTCACGGTCAAAACTAGCTTGGCTCCCAAGAGACAGCCTATTTGCCATGTACACACCGTGGCGTCTGTACACAACCTGGCTGTGAAAAAGTCTTTTGGCATCACTTCAGGTTCTTTACAATAGCAGAGCAGCTGTCACGGTAAATGGATGTAAGACCCCATGAAATTTGAGGGGTTCACCAACTTTTTTCAGAGAGAAAGCTGTAAATTTAACAAGAAAATACTATCATTATTTCTTCAAGATGTATAGAAATAGCTGGCAGTTTAGACCTTGTTTGTGTCATAGTAGTAACACACAGATGAACTGCGAAGACTAAGATAAATAAGCAATCTTCATGAACTAATAAGACAAAAGCAATAGAAAATGCATAAACACAAGAATGTCAGTCTGTAATCATAATTTTGGGGGTTTTCTAACCAGGTAGTCCACTCTGTGAATAAGCTTATTTTGCTATGTAGCAGTCATTTTTTTATGGTACTCAAATATAGAAACGTATTAGAAAACTATATCCTAGTGGTTATGCAACTATTATGTATATTCAGAAGGAAGGAAGGAATTTCTTACCAGCTTCTGCCCTGAAAGAACCTCCAATAGGGCAATTAGCATTACCCCATCTTTGATGTCTTCAAACAGATCGTTCACCAGCATGGGAGGATTGCGCTGAAAGGGAGAAGACTTCAGATATTATAAAGGCTCACCAGCATCCCATCCTAACCCCCTTCCTTTCAAACAGAAGCACAAAGACTGGCCAGTCCCCTTCTTTACATTTTATAAGGTTTAATATCAATGTATCATTTAACCATTACTTTGCCACCATATTTTTTAACTATTTTAACTATTTAATATTTCTGGCACAGGACTGTAACACTAGATACTTTCTGCCAATGGAAAAACGTCCTGCTCCCTAAAACAAGCAAAGAAACACACCAACAACTGCCTATGAGTCTACAAAATACACACAAGTTAGAGATGGACCATTACAGTCACATTTCAGTCTATCAGCATACGTCGCCTAGTGTTAAGCATGTCACAGCAATTTCACTCTCGGTCTGAGCAGCACAAGGAGCTGTATGAATGAGAGATCCCTAAATCAGAGTGGCTGGTTGAGCAGCGCTGCCACTTTCGCACAGCTGACAGTTGTTACGCTAAGTCACTGTATTTTCTCTCCTCTCCTCCGGGCCTTGCAGGCTTCCAGTGCTGTTAGCACCGTGTCAGCTTCTACTTAAGACAAATTGCTTAGCATATGTCTTTACATTCACAAATGCAACAATGATAACACTGAAAGATATATAAACAGGTGATTTTTTTTTTTGGAATTTCGAATAACGAGGTCACATCATTAAACTCAATCTTCTTAAATACATCCCAGTTTGTGGAACTATAGCTCTCAGCTGGTCAGGACTTTACTGATCACAAAACGTCTCTTAGAAACATCAAGTTTGAACTTGGTTCAGCTGAAATAAATGAAATAAACACCCTCTAGCTTCCATGAGCTTGTCAGCATTCATATACCTGCTAATTAACATAATACTAATATTCATATCTGCTAATTCACTAAAATGACAACCAGACTACAAAATTCTTGAAATTAGTTCAAGTTTAATAATTCACTTTTGGGGTACTTCTGAAAAAAAACCCATGCTTGTACAACAACTTGATCTATTACTTCTGTTCTGTAGAAATACAGATTTGAAAAGATGAACCTAACAAATGAAACACTGCTCTTGGAAAGCTAAAAATACTATGACAAATCAGGAGAAAGCAAAGTTTTCTAGTTCCCAGAATCAAAACATCTTGCCTTCATTGTTCAGCTTGGATGAACTAATATTTCAACGAGACATAATTTTGGCATAAAATGGAAAAAGAACTCCTCTACTGAAAGCAGGCTTCATCTGAGATTTGACATGCTCTAATAGCCACAATAACAAGAGTCTATTTTCTCATGTATATAAAATAAAGCAGTATTACAACTCATTACGAGGGTATACTTATCATGTTCTTCCTTAATATAACACCAAAGAAATCAATGCAGCAAACAGGTCACTGGAGAGGCAATTTGTCCCAGCCTTGCATCACAAGCAGTTGACATAAATGCAATTAATTTTCCTCACCTGCTATGTTATAATTTCCTCTTTGAAGTTTGGAGCAGCTTTGGTTTTATCGGTATTACTACATGATATAATACTGAAGAATTTTTTGCTAAAATAATTCAGCAATAAAGACGAGAGGATTATAGCAGCTGACACCCTAATCCAACAGGAGGTGGAGGCCTAAAAAATCTCACCACCTATCTAAGTGCCCCAGTTGTGAGGTTTGTCTCTTGAAGCTCACTCTACAGTAATGAAGAGAGACAGGTTCTTATAGAGGGCAATTTAGGACAGATTTAGATTGAAGAGTAAGCGAGATTTACAGTGCGCCATAACCCTGGTGCCCATAATTTGCCTGTCAGATGACCTGTTTGAGTGCAACACAGCTCCATTCCAGGTTGACTGGTTTGGTATCCTTACTCTCAAATCAGGGTACAGGCCAGAATTTGCCTCATCCCAACATGAATCAAAAGTCACCTATGCAAATTGAATCTGGGAAGCACCTGTGGTTTCCACAGCATATAGCTTCACACTATAGATACAACCTCTGACTGCCCATGTTAAGCTCTTACTCTGGACCACAACCTTCACTGGTGGCTCCTCACTGGCAGTAGTTACAAAAACTAGATTTGCACCCTAATTGAGGCATGGAACAAAGGTGAGGCAGTGAAGGAAGATATCATCCACTTAAATTAACACCTGTAGTACTTTCCTTTTGACATGAATCAAACACCGGTTTGGGGAAAACTAGGCGAAGTATGAGAAAGCATTGAACAAGATGAGAAGCAGCCAGGAAACCATCAAATGACTTACACCAAAGTTAGTAAGACCTGCTGCTATGAAGTGTGAGAATCGCAATTGTCCATAAATCAGCAGGCTGAAATGTACTTTTTGTTGCTGGAAGGTTGCATAATTACAAACACTGCCAGTGTTTAGCAGCACACACGAGGCCCACACCAGTAAAACAGGAACAGAAGGCAGGTACAACAGCTGTGTCACAAGATCTCTTGTATGAGACTCCTCTAGTACGGAAAATTTCTTAATTATACAGACTGCCAAAAATGTTCTGCATAATACGCTTTATAATATAATGTTTTTCATGACCCTGAAGATGTTAATACCTTATTACAAGGAGGTAAGACCCTCATTGTGTTTCATAAATCACTTTTTTTTTTTTTTTACTACTCTGTGCACATAGCATAGAATTTACCCTATTGTTATGACTCCAGTCTCTCTCAGAAGTATGGAATAAGTTATATTTTTAGTGGCATATATAGAAGGACAGATTCTTATTTTCCATAAGGATTCCATAGATACCAATCTTACTCCCCATGCTGCTTCAATTCAGGAAGATATACATACACTAGCTGATACGGAGAAGTTCATACACCCTTATTTATTGTATATGGACCATTGCACTGGATGGCTCAAGCTACTCAACTGTTTTTCCAGGCAGATCCTCTACTAAGATTAACACAACATCTTCTGTTGGAATAGATAAATAGCTACTTCTTGGCTGCATATATAATGTGAAATGAAATGAAATGAGAAAGTGAAACTGTACACTGCTTACTTATTAGCTTCCAGAGAAGATAGGGTTTTTTTAAAGCTGTATTCAGTTAAAATCTATTGAATACTTTCTATTCTAGAGATTCAAAAGGACTTAACACCTATTCACTTAGTTGCCTTAATGCACTGCCAAAATACTAACTGCAAATCAGTAAAAGCAGGGAAAGAATACTAACTAAAATTTTGTAATCTTGAAAATGTTGAATGTGCTCCAGATTTTGGCTTTTTGCGTATAAATATATAGCTCTAGCAATGCAATCAACTGCAATGATCCTAATACACTATATTTTGAACATTGGAAAGCCTGTGCAAAGAATTTAATGAAGTACTTTTTAAACTAGGAAAAAAAGAATATTTAAAAAGTATATGAAGTAACCTCTCAAAAAAACTATAATATTAAATAAAAGATGTTACTTATAAACTTGAAGAAAATTCTTTGGGGGAACTCAGAATATACTTTGATGAACAATCGGACATTAAATCTACAACTTGACAGGTGTACACTAAGGTTTCTGATGCCTTCGTATTTGATTTTGGTTTTTTTGTAAGTTTCTTCAAGGAATCAAAATAGCAAAATAATACTAATGATACCCCACATACTGCATTGCGTGTATTCTATTAAACACTCATTTATTGCATTATATGCAATCACAGTAGTGTAGTTAATAGTGACAATGACATTTAGGAACAGTCATGTCACAAAGAAGGAGGCACACTCAGTACAAGTAAATTCATATGCTCTGTGGGAGGAATATGAATTAAGTGGGAATGAATCTTAAAGGTTAATGAACCAGATTTTTCCCATATTAAATATTTATTAAAATAACTGTATTTAAAATTGATCACAAAGGGCAACTGATGAGGAAATGCTATGCATAAACTTGTTGCTCTTGCAAACTTACTTTATCTGCTGTAGTATTCAGGAAATATTTTGAATGATTTAAAGAATTGAACATTGGTACATATGAAAAGTATCTGACTGACAAGCCTCAAAAAAAAGAGATTCATAACAGACCTGCAAACTCTAGACACTCCTCCTCTGACACAGTAAAGTAAGTTTTGTAAAATCCAAACCTCAGATACAGAACCAACGTATGTTTGGTAAGCCTCATTCTTCTATTCCAACACTTTTTCTTGCATATAATTTCTCATTTGCATCTTTGCTACCGGAATCTTTTACTCACGCTCTGCACTTAACTTCTCTAATGAATAAATCATACTATACAAACAACAGTAACTGCATCCTAATGGATGCCAATGCAAACATTGGAAACTGCCTTTGCTACATTAATTTTCAAATAATGTTTCAAAAACTGCTGAAAAAAATGTGTCAAAACCTATCCACATGCACAAAAAAGAACAAATCTGTGTAACTACTGAATTTGTCTCTGCAGGGAAATACATGTAGGAACAGGAAGGAGAATGTGAAATTTCGATTACTCTGTAATAGCTGGCCCGCTCCTCCTATTTAATTCCTAAATCCTTAAGCACATAGGTTTTCATGTTTCTTGCTGTTAATGACTATTTTTATGACTAAAGTCTGAGGGACTCAACCCTAACTTTTACATGATTTGTTTTGTCCCACAAATTAATATACTGTTTACTGTTTAATATTAGAGATTACATGCAATACTAGTGAAAACATATAGTGACTGTTGGCAAAGAACAGTCCCAGGCAGATTTTCCTCATCATGCAGTCAAGATGGACACTAGCTTAATTTTTTTCTGTGTCAGTGACTAAGATACTGGGAGCCTCTGATTTCCCACTTGAAAAGGACAAAAAGACACAGAGTTACTTAGTTCATTGATGAAAATTTAAGAGGTTCTTGCATGAAGACCAAGTTACATTCTAAGAACAAACTACCATCACTGACAGCATTGTGTGTGAGTGCTGTAAATCTTGATATACCCGTTTCTTTTTCTTCCTTTCTTTGCTATAAACCATATCATTTTGCAATTTCAAAAGCCTTAATGTATGTTTTAATGCTCAGGTTTAATTCAGCATTTAAAATTTTCACTCATTCTTAGTTTTATTTTTATTTGATATTCATCCCCTGCTTTTGTTTCTTGATGTGTGCACCCTTTTAACGGCAATACAAAATGAATAATAATTTCTTTCAATATGTATTTGTTGTTCACTCTAATTGGTGAGTTTACAACAATTCTTTGGTGAGTGCAAATACTGAAATTATCCCTGCACCTGGGAACAAAGATGTTATTTGATTGGGTTAAACCAATTTACAGTTTGTGTTCCAAAGCTTTGAAACTACCGTTTCCCAACACTTTCACCAAAGATGACAAAGGCAGTAAAAGGTGTATGCCTCTGTTGTTTTACAAAGAGGCATGTTTTTCATCTTCTTTACTCATCTAATCCACTATCTCAAAAAATCGACATAGGCAATGAAATGAAAAACATTTAAGTAGTTGCTGTTCTGAATGGGTGTAGTATCTCCTTTTTGACATATTTGGTGCAACGTTGTTCAGTGTTTTAAACTTAGACTTTGAAAAGACACCTCAAAAGATATTCAGAAGCATACCCAAATTATTTCTATGTCTTTGAAGGCTGAGACTGAGATGAGGGAGGTCCAGTTCTAAAACCTTAGAGAAATATCATAGAATCATAGAACGGTTTAGGTTGGAAGGGACCTTGAAGATCATCCAGTTCCAACCCCCCTGCCATGGGCAGGGACACCTCCCACTAGACCAGGTTGGTCAAAGCCCCATCCAGCCTGGCCTTGAACACTTCTGTCCTGGTTTGAGGTAAAACAGAACCAATTTTGTTCAGTAACTTCGCTTCTTAGCTGGGCCTCTTCTAACTACTGAAATTAACAGCATATTGTGCAGACAATGTTCACTTTTCTCAGAGTGATAAGACCAATGTTTATAGCTGCTGCCCAGGCATGGTATGCAGAGAGGCTCTTGCTTATACTTATTGCCATAACACCCAAGGCCAACCAACTTTGTTGTTTGCCCCGTTGGAAGGGCGGAAGCGAAAAACATAGTGGGGTCCCACCTGCAGGGAGGAGCGGACAGGACAGGTGACCCAAAACTGACCAACAGGGTATTCCATCCCATCTGCATCATGCTCAGTATAAAAGCTGATGGATCAAAGGGTCACCCCCTCTTTGTCTCTTCCTACAATGGCTGATGTCTGAGGAGGACTCTGTTCGTCTGCCTGTGATCCCGATCCTGAATCCAGATCCGGAATCCGGTTCCCCTCCGTCACCGAGTCCAGCCTGGGA
>VUYV01000045.1:981593-1000591 GCA_008711295.1 Anarhynchus alexandrinus
GCTCATGTTGAGTTTCTCATCAACCAACACCCCTAAGTCTTTCTCCTCAGGGCTGCTCTCAATCTATTCTCTGCCCAGACTGTATTTGTGCTTGGGATTACCCCGACCCAGGTGCAGGACCCTGCATTTAGCCTGGTTGAACTTCACAAGGTTGGCATGAGCCCACCTCTCAAGCGTGTCAAGGTCCCTCTGGATGGCACCCCATCCCTCCAGCATGTTGACCGCACCACACAGCTTGGTGTTTTTGGCAAACTTGCTGACGGTGCACTCAATCCCACTGTCCATGTTGCCAACAAAGATTTTAAATAGCACCGGTCCCAGTACCGACCCTTGAGGAATACCACTCATCCCTAGTTTCCAGTTGGACATCAATCCGTTCACCACAACCCTTTGAGTGCGACCATCCAGCCAGTTCCTTATCCATCAAGTGGTCCATCAGTCAAATCTGTGTCTCTCCAATTTAAAGACCAGGATGTCATATGGGACAGTGTAAAATACTTTGCACAAGTCCAGGTAGATGATGTCAGTTGCTCCCCCGTTATCCACCCATGCTTTAATACCATTCATAGAAGGTCACCAAATTTGTCAGGCATGACTTACCTTTAGTGAAGCCATGTTGGCTGTCACTGATCACGTCTTTATTTTCCATGTGCCTCAGCAGAGTTTCCAGAAGGATCTGCTCCATGATATTGCTGGGCACAGAAGTGAGACTGACCAGCCTGTAATTCCCTGGGTCTTCCTTTTTTCCTTTTTTGAAAATGGGGGTTACGTTCCCCCTTTTCCAGTCATTGGGAACTTCACCAGACTGCCACGACTTTTGAAATATAAGGGAAAGCAGCTTAGCAACCTCATCTGCCAGTTCGCTCAGGACTCATGGGTGGATTTCATGAGGTCCAATGGACTTGTGTACATTCAGGTTCCTTAAATGGGCTTGTACTTGATCTTCACCTATAGTTGGCAGTTCTTCATTCTCACAGCCCCTGACATTGCCTTCTGCGACTTGGGCAGTGTGGCTAGAGCCCTTGCTGAGTAAGACTGAGGTAAAAAAGTCACCGAGTACCTCAGCCTTTTCCATATCCCAGGTGACCAGGTCTCTTATTTCTTTCCAGAGAGGACCCACATCTTCCCTAGACTTCCTTTTATAGCTGACATATTTATAGAAGTTTTTCTCATTGCCCTTGAAGTCCCTGGCAAGATTTCATTTTATCTGGACTTTAGCTTGCCTAACCTGGTCCCTGGCTGCTCAGACAGTTTCTCTGTATTCCTCCCAGGCTACCTGTCCTTGCTTCCAACCTCTGTAGGCCTCCTTTTTGCTTTTGAGTGTGTCCAGGAGCCCCTTGTTCATCCATGCAGGCCTCCTGGCTTTTTTGCCTGACTTCTTTGTTGGGATATATCACTTCTGAGCTTGGAGGAGGTGATCCTTGAATATTAGCCAGCTTCCTTGGGCCCCTCTTCCCTCCAGGGCTTTATCCCATGGTACTCCACCAAGCAGTTCCCTCAAGAGGCCAAAGTCTGCTCCCCTGAAGTCCAGGGTAGTGAGCTTGCTGTGCACCCTCCTTGCTGCCCTAAGGATCTTGAACATTTCATGATCACTGCAGCCAAGGCTACCCTTGAGCCTGACATTCCCCACTAGACCCTCCTTGTTGGTAAGGTCAAAGTCCAGAATAGCTTCTCTCCTCGTTGGCTCCTCTACCACTTGGAGAAGGAAGTTGTCATCGACACATTCCAAGAACTTTCTGGATTGCTTGTGCCCCGGTGTGTTGTTCCTCCAACAGATACCGGCATGGTTGAAGTTCCACATGAGGACCAGGGCCTGTGAATGTGAGGCTGCTCCAATCTGTCTACAGAAGGCCTCGTCCACTCTATCATCCTGGTCGGGTGGCCTGTAGCAGACCCCCACTGTAATGTCACTTGCCCCTGCCGTCCCTTTAATCCTGACCTATAAGCTCTTGGTCAGCTCTTCATCCATCCCCAGGTGGAGCTCCATGCACTCCAGCTGGTCATTGACATAGAGGGTGACATGCCCTCCTCGTTTCTCCTGCCTGTCCTTCCTAAAAAGCCTGTATCCTTATATTCCAACGCTCCACTCATAGAAGCCATCCCACCATGTCTCTGTGATGCCAATGAGATCATAGCCCTGGAGGTGGGTGCACGTATATGAATAGACAACATGCAAATAGCAAACTTCTTGTCCTGTTACACGTGCATATCTCATTTATCATCAGTAGAACTGCACAGATACAAAAAAATTAAACTGGATGGCCAGAAGATAGATCACATTCGTTTGATAGATTGTGACCCAATTTCTGCAAGTGGGTGGCAGAGAAAAGAGAGGATTTCTAATTGCTGAGTCTCACCACATTCCTGAGTCAGAATCACAGAACTGACTCAGCTGGGGTTAGGAAGACAGACAGCAGAGGGACAGATGTAGCCTAGTGCTAATATGCTGACCCCAAATGAAGCTGCATTATACGACCTGCTAGTTATCATACTTGAAGCTCTTTCCTCTGTGCTCATCCCCTGTGGGACACTGCCCTGTGGGCGAGGGCACAGATTGTGCTAGGGCTGTTGTACATCAATCATTCTTTAAGGTGTCCCATAATTAGCTGATGCCAAGTCCTTTAACTGTCTTCTGCTTGTGAAAGAACATACTTTTGAATTAGGAAACATAATTTTTAAAAAGTAGCATTCTACTGTAAGAGCAAAAATTCATACCTCCCTCCTACTCCCTTTCATAAAGTTCAATTCACTGGTACTTTCATTTCATTTACCTGTTCTGTTCATTTTTATTTATTTTTATCCATATTCTCAAATGCATTCTTAATTTTACAGTTAAAAACCCAAAAAAGATTTTTTTTTTAGTCTTCTCAGTGGATTTAACTTAGTTATTGAACGAGTTTATCTTTCAATTAGAGAATTCTTCTTTTTAGAAGAAAAGCATACACTAAGATTTTAAAGATTAGCAGTGAAGAATCTTTCAGTCATAGCAAACTCTGACAAACTATCACATCTTGCTTTATATTTTCAACGAATTATTGTTCTCAATTCTACCTAACACAATCAAATCAGTCCTGCATTTCCATTTCTTCCGAATCACTACCCTTCACAGTGTCAGAAACTGCTCTTTTTTATTCCTCCCTTGCTCTTCTCAACCAACAGAGTGTAAGGATGAAATCTCTACCTGAGTCGAGTTTCCTTTCCTTTGCCATCAATAAACCCATGTTTCAAATTGCTACAGAGAAACCCCATAAATCTTTGCTTAGAAAACACTAATTTCTCCGGGTTTTGAGGTTTCGTACAGTTAATCACCACCATTTTTTCAAAAACATTCAAACTCATTCATGATGGCATATTTCTCCAGATAGCCATGGTGCTAGAATTACAGATACTTTAGTTACAGTTTTCAGATTTTTTCTTATTTCCTCCTATTACTTTTTAACATTAATAATTTCACTAGATTAGTAAAAAGGGCAACTATTAAACTTTCTTCCAAAAATTAAAGGAAAGAAACCCAAAGTTTTACAAGAGTAGCCAAGAAGTAGAGAGCCAATTTGAAGTGAAATTACTATTTATATTGAAGCTCGTATATACTGAGTCAAATTCAGCACAGTAACTCTGGCTTGCGTTTTGGATTGCATTGTAAACTGCAATCTGGCAACTGGCCTACACACACAGACAAAATGAGGGAGCAGAAAAGCCTTTGAAAAAAGTAGCTCTGTAAATTCACCTATAATTATATGGGTAACACTTATACGTCCTTGTGGTGGATTGAGCTCAACTCTCCCTCCCAGTCCTCAACAGTACAGGGGAAGAAAACAAGATGAAGCAGCTTGTGGGTCAAGATAAAAGCAGGGGAATCTCTTACCAGTTGCCCTCACAAGCAAAACAGGCTCTACTGAGGGAAAATTAATTCATTTCCAATTAAAATAGATTGGGATGGTGAGAAATAAAGACTAAATTGAAAACACCTTCCCCCTACCTACCCCTTTTTTTCCCCAGGCTCAACTTCACTCCTTCGCTCTCAGCTCCTCTCCCCCCCAGTGCAGCAGAGGGATGGGGAACAGGGATCACAGCCAGTCCATAACAGCTCCTCTCGGCCGTTCCTTCCTCCTCCCGCTTTTCCCCTGCTCCAGCATGGGGTCCCTCCCACAGGATACAGTCCTTCAGGATAAATTTGCTCCTGCATGGGCTCCTCTCCACAGGCCACAGTTCTTGTCAGGAGCCTGCTCCAGCATGGGCTCTCCAGGAGCCTCAGGGGAGTCTCTGCTGGAGCACCTGGGGCTCCTCCTACTCTCCTTCTGCTCTCACCTTGGTGCCTGCAGGGCAGTTTCTCACACTTTCTCCCTCACTTCTCACCACCTGTGTAGCATTTTGCCCTTTCTTAAATACGCTCCCAGAGGCACCACCAGCTTTGCTGAGGAGCTCAGCTGTGCCCAGTGCTGGGTCCACTAGAGCCAGCTGGACCAAGCCATGTCCAGCATGGGGCAGCCCTGGCCGCTCCTCACAGAGGCCGCCATGCAGCCCCTCATCACCAGCACCTCAACACCTGCCACCTGGTCCGGTCCAACATCTCCTTCCACATTCTTTAACCCCAGTTTTTAACAGACAGAGGTCCAAGTGCAGAAGCGTGTGTTGGCGTTTCTCTGCTATCAGTGTGAGGCCAGCGCTTCACGGTGTTCCTCGCTAGGTACCATTTTGGCATGTGTGCCACGTTTTATTGGGTCCACAGATGAGAGCAGAATGCAGACAATGCTGCCTAAAAGTGGGTCTCCTTCCAGGATTTTTCCTTGTCACATTTCAAAGGCCTCCAGACAATGGAAATGTTACAGCTTTCCAATTTCTTTTGAAATAATAAAAACTGCAACAATCTTTTATAAGAATCAAGTAACCTAAATATTGAATTTCTGGGTTACAGTTTGGAACACGAGTGCAAGGGGAGTCCTTTCACAGACCCATCAGTATTTCCTACAGCTGTGATGAACTCAGAAAACCTACTTCCACACTTTCCAAACACAGGACTAACAAAGATCTAAAAGCTTAAGCTTTAAAAACTTAAAAATTTGAATGGCATGGGTTATTCCTGTTGGGTCTAATCTCTATAATCTATAACCTGTGATTCTCCTGGGGCAGCACAACAGCATAAATGGGAAGCAAAGTCAGCTAATCTATACATCTGACTCAGGCAGTGAGGCAAACTTGCTGACAGCCATCAATAAAAGTATCATAGAAACAACCTTCCTATTAAAGGGTGAATTAACACAGACCAATTACTACAGGGCAGCTCAGATAGCTAAAAGTGAGGGCTGTGGCTAGTTTACTGCTTGGTTTGAATGTGAGTATTTGATTAGCCTTTACCATTTCAGACCCATTAAAGAAACAGACGACTAGATCACACAAGTCAAAAGGTCTACCCTCGCTAGTACAGTAGAGTTCACAACTCTCAATCCAGACCAAAATCTCTTAACTGAGCTGCCACTGCAACTTTGTCTCTTCCCAAGGATTAGTCAGTTATCACTAGCAAATTATCATTACATGCATACACACGTATATATACCCCTGACAATATGTACATGTATCTACTTGTCAATTATTATTGGATATTATTGATCAATTATTCATGACACAATACAATTAAGAAATAGAAGAACATGAAATTAGAGTTCTTTTTCTCCTCTGACACATGTTCACAGCCCGCTTTGCTAACATTTTAGCAAATACTGAATGTCTTTTCATCTCAGTTGAAATAAATGGAACATACATAGAGTGCTTAAATTCTCTGCTGCACAGGGACCTTTTCCAAATTATTTCAAAAATAATGGGGGACTGATCCCATTCCCAGCGAGGATCCACTGTCAAGAAGTCCTGAAGATAACCTTGTTCTTGCAGTTGAATTTTACAATGCCAGTGTAGTTCATTTCACAGTAAATTCCTCAATTACATTCCTCAGTAATGTAAATAAATGCTGTTACTTTACCATACAGTCTCATTAGACCAAATGACATGACATTCTATGATTCCATGGTTCTATATAGCATTATAAGAGTTTCCTGTTTGCTCTGTTCATGTTTGAGGGCATTATTAGCTAAAACGGTGCTCTTGCAGCTGTTCTTTCCTCAATTTTTAAGTTCATTAATCTTCACGATTTAAAATATGCATTTCAAAGAGCACCTCCGGTGTTTAAATATTTTAATTTTCTGGACTAATTGATAACTACGGTTAAAGCTGTGCTGTGTGAAAACTCAGGGAAATGCCAAATTAAAACTCACTGCTTATGTTGTCAAATAAAGTTGGTATCAGTTGTAGCTTAATACTTTTAAAATTGTATGTAAATCACTGTCTTCATTCTGCTAAAACCAAAAAAGGAATTTTAGGTTGGGCTAAGAAGAAGCTACAATGGTTTCAGAACAAATCCTGAGATGCATCAGATAATTAATTGGGCACTGGATTCACCAAGCACTATTTACGTTTGTAACCCGTTCAGGATGCCTCTATGAAACTACACAACCGACTCAAGTTTTATTCTAATACACTGTATGTAATAAGGCCAATATTTCCGTTTAACGGAAAGCAGTTTCAAATATTTCGTCTGACTGAAATAGCAGCTACTGTTCTACCTTTCAGCTTTGGCCAAAGGAGCTGGGTTGTTGCCTGCAGACAGCACTCACAGTGCTGCAGCCGACCACTATCATGCTGAAATAGGTTCATCCTCTACGGTCTACAGATAATGGGGATCCCTTTTTAAGTTTATGCCACTCTGCTCAGACACATCTGACATATTCTATACTCCAGGGCCTGCATAGGCATAGATAAAAAGGTTTGACCTAAAAAAAAGTAAAATTCAAAGCCATATATTACCTTAGCCAGATGAGTATTGATCCATTTTGTGAAAGTCCTTTTCTGCACTGACTCTTGCTCATCTGAGAAAAAAAGGAAATCAGTTTGATTAGACATTGCTGAATACTTTTGTATTTACAAGATGGAAGAATAGTATTCCCTATTGACACCAAATGCATTCTGCATTTGCCAGAAATGCCACTATATTTTCCCGAGACAGTTAGTTTTGCCTGTAACTACCCATAACAAACACTTCATATTCTTATAATAATGCTCTGACACACTTGACTATTTGAAGAGTTCCACAGCAAAGTTCAAGTCTTAATGAGTCAATGAACAGTAAGACACCATTTCAAATCTGAATGTCAAAATAAATTTGACATCTAAGTCCATATTATATTTACCCACGGTCTGAGCACCTACAGCTTCTCTGTACTTTTTAACTATGTCTCTGACAGTCAAGTTGCTTTTATGTAGAAAATCAACCAGGGACGTAGAAAAAATACTTGGAGCATGTATATTTGAAAATGTTTACAATGTTGAATTAAAGATTTGAAATTGCATTATGAAGCTTATTTGTCCCCTGGGAGATCCTGCCAGGGAGGAGCCATTAGCTAGTTCAGGCAGTTTCTATACTGCTACTTACTACCTCCCTTAGTCCTGTCTTGAAGCACTTGTCTGATTTATAGTGAATTTCACTGAGTCTCAGATAGTCCCTCAGGGACTGCTGCCAGCTGCATAGACAAAAATAGCTCCTGAATGAGCTCCTCCAACTTCAGCAGCCAGGGTCACGGCTGCGGAGGGAAGAAAATCACCATGCCACAACCAATCCATGAAGTCCTGTCCCTTCCTTGTGGGGAATCAGGTTTGACACATGGAATAATTTCACAACGGGGCATTCAAGTATTTATGTTGGAGATTTTTTCTTTCGAAAATAAAAGGAAATACCTATTTTACTGGAAAACAAATCATGTTATTACCACCATCAATTCTGAATGAGCATCTTCATTCCCCTACAGAAAATGCAAATAAATAATATTGCTGTTAAATATTTACTTTTTATAAGAACACATGCATGTTCCAAAACCTACAGATGGAAAATCTAATTTTAGTTACTGTCTTTGCTGCTGACTTGTGAAGCACTGAATAGTGATTTGATCTCTTTCACATCTGTAAAATTAAAAGGGAATATTCTTTAATCCCCTTTAAAGTTCTGGAACAGATAACTACTAAGTTTGATGCACTACTAATAATGAGCTTCCTGATTTACACTCATGCAATGCTGCTCCTCAATAAGATACAAATCACCACACAAAATTCATCAGCCAAGATGTTATCTTAAGTGGGACAACAATGACTCCCTGACCACATATGAGCTCCCAAAAAGTGCTTGTGCATTATGACTCGGGGGTATTTTCTTTACATATAAACGATATCTCACCTGTAAGAAATACCAGAGGAAAAAAATATACGTATACTTCCAGCATCTATTGCTAGATTAGCACACTTCATGACTAAGAAAATAATTTTGCATTCTTCATGTTCCTTTTCTTTGATTTCATTGGGTAGGATGTCTTACATCACTTTAAAACATTCATTACATTCTCAGAATCTACTTGTTGCACTGATGGGCAAGTTAAGAAAAATATCACTCAAAATACAGCACAGCGCTTCATTCAGTACTGACTATTTTTGGCAGGGGATGTCTTTATATATGATAATTGTTTCTACATTCTGGAAAACAGACTTCTCACAGTATGGTTTCTAACCATGAACAAGATGCTTCCCTTGTGACATACAGTAAATGTCATCTCTGCTCTGACGAGCAATTATATATATAGGTAGCTCAATTAATTTCAATGGAATTATTTGCACACTTGAATTGGGTTGTGTGTAAGTAGGTGTGGGGACGGAGATTGAGCGCACACAGAATCAGTCCAGCTCTGGCTTTATTCGGACCTCTGTAACTTAAAATTCCCCAGCAACCCCGATACAACAACGGCATGCCAAAAGAAAAGAACCAGGCCTTTAGAAGTCAAACTTCTAATCAATGAAGAGAGTGAAAATCATTCCCTAATTTGTAGTTCCAGTGCATCCTGCTAAGAAGCAGCCTTCTGACAACAACTGGAAATCAGAGAACCAGCTCCTGGTTTCTAAATGTGTACCAGCAGAAGACATACTCATTTTCAGTCATATCAACAAACAGCAGAAATAGCCTTTCAAAATAATCTGTTTCAAGGGAATATATGCCAGCAATACATTCTTTATGAGCCCAACAGCAACTATTAACAGAGTTTCATTTTTTTTAGCATTTATTTTGCATAAGCTTAAAACGAACAGATTTTACCACTGTAAAACCTATGTCTGAACATAACCCAAACAGTGCACCGATTTTACAAATTCCATGATAAATATGCTTTTTACAAATTTCCCTGGCAATCCATTGAACTGACATAAATTCTCTGCAGAGGTACTGTTTATCTATACTCACAAGACCCATGCGTCGTACAGTTTCTTACGCTCCCTGCACCTGCCAGGACTGTCACCTCCTTATTTCCACCACTTACCCTGCCGGTACTGAAAGAACCCAGGAAGCTGATTTAACGACGGAACATTTCTGCCACCAGCACCTCTGTAGCGAGCCATAAGCGCTGCTGCTGCTGCTGCTGCTGCTGCTGCTGCTGCTGCTGCTGTGGCTGCTGCGGCTGCTGCTGCTGCTACTCCTGTCTCGTGTAGTGCGCAGTGTTTCTTTAGAATACAGCCAGAAGTAATTTTTCAAGAACAATCTGATTTTTTTTTCCTTCACTGGAAACGCAGGCCTCTCACGCAAATCCCTCCACCTGCTCTTACCGGAGAATGCACATGAAGCCAAACCTTAAAAACATCTTTATATATTCTTGCGGAGATGCAACAGCCAGACAAAGCCAGCTGTATTGGAAGTAGCAGTTCTGCTGGTCTCACTGCCATCATCCTTCTCCACTGTTTTCCCGTGGAAAGATTTTATTATCCGAGCACCAGCCAATCCGCTAGCGGAAACCTCTGATGTCAAGAGCCTGAATAATTCATCCAGGGACTGGGACAACCCAACTACAGTGCCGATATCCTAAAGCAGCAAGATGTGTGGCTGCAAAAAGCGATGCAGTCTTCTCACAGTGCTTTTGTATATATACTGCTCAGTAAGCATAAAAATGGCTGAACGGCATAGCCCTTCTCTAGGTTGTCATACATATAAAGGAAAGGAGCTTTTAAAAGCAATCACTTGGGTTCATCACTGCATCCTCTATTTAGACATGGATGTCCTTCAGCTTTGCAACTGAAACAGTGAAGTGGAAGAAATAGCAAGCAGTGAATCTGAACAGACATGTAGGCCACTTAGCTTTTAATAATTGATTTCAACCATTGAACAAGAAGGATGAAACAGAATTTTTGGAGTGCACCTAGATCAGCCTGAAACATACTCTAAGTTGTGATAATATGCCGCACTTTCTATTTCATTAGATCAAAGCACCAGAGCATTTGAACAGACTTTGTTTTGCTCTGGTAAAATGAAGGCAGTTATGAAACTGTGGAGATTCATACGTTGTTCACCCACAGGGGCCAACAGAGTAGTACACAATATTGAAATGAGAATAAAAGGCCCACTTTTAGTATGCCATTACAGTAAATGTATCATTATAGAGACTGAATTCAACTTTCTGTTTTTGTAAAACACAATGACTGACAAGATCATTCTGTGCCTGAAAGAAACGTTGCAAGAAAATTTGATTTTGATTTAAACAAATGTCTTCCTTTCAGTGGCTGGAAATATCTTCACATTTTTACAAACCATTTCTGCACCACCAACAGACTGCATTTTTAGATTGATTAGGAAAAAAAGACAAATGTAATGGCATATATTTACTCAAAAACATTTAGAACTTATTATTTTGAAAGATGAAGAAAACCAACCACGTGACTTCAGACAGTTACGAGTATGCCGATGAAATATTCATCACACGTGCATATTATAATGCCCAGTGTCATGCGTATCACACATGTACATCAAGCGATGGAGAGCAGTGGTGTGCTTTCTGGCACACCATTTCTAGAGACAGGCTTCCTGGCTGTGGCAGCAGAGCAGCCCCTCGTGGGCTGCAGAGCTCCGTGTGCCACGGCTGTAGGGTGCGCGGCAGCAGATCGCACATCGAGCACCTCTTGCCTCAGGCGTTTGGGGGTTCGGACGGTGAGAAGGCAGTTGCAGTGCAGGGGGGGCAAGTACAGGGTTCTGCTGCAAGGTGGAGTCTCACGCACAGAGAGACTCGACAGAGCCAAGTTCACACACGTCTAATAAAAGCATCTTGATTCCTTCTCAGTGACCTAATATTGTGGAGATTTGTTTCTCACTTTAGTGAAATTCAACGCAAGTTGCTCGCAGCTCCTCATTTTCAGCATCAATTTTGGTTTTCTATGGTTTTGATAGTTCAGTCCTAAAAACACCAAGGAGCTTCCCTGTTCTTTTGGGGTTTTGTTTTCTTGTTTTACGGGTCTTTGGTGCCTTCAGGAGTAACTGCTAAAACGACTTGGAAGCGTAGAAAAGTGTGCCAAGCCACCTGCAATGCTTCAAGATGTCACTTGAGAACACAACACAGCACAGAAAGCGGCAAAGAGCACCCCTCTGGGAAAGTTTGTTTGGTCAGCAATATGGCACAAATTCTCTAAAGCTTTCAATAAAATATGTTATATAGCAATTTCCATCTTCATTAAGGACATTCTTAACCTAAAGCAGCTGTAGAAAAGCTTGCAGAGTCAAAGCAATAGTATGGAGACTTTACTCATGAAAAGGAGCAACATTTTAGGCTACATAGGCTACGTCTTTAACAGATGGATTACCCCATTCAGGAGTACTGCACAGAGGCAACGCAGGTTCGTTTCTTTTCCTTTAAGTCTCCAGTTAATGTTATTTATGGGGCAATGCCAGGACAGTTTTCTTTTTTAAAAAACAACAGACAAACAGAAAAAAAACCTTTGGTGGCAGCTCTAAAGCTAACACATTGTTTGTAAGTTGCTAAGTTTAATAGTAACATTATACACCTCAGGAAGAAAAAAAGAATGGGTGAGCTATGGGCAGTGGGAGCAAAGTAAGAAAGAGGGAAAAACTGATTTCAGCAGCCACTGCAATACAGCTGACAACAAGGCTTAGCAGCACTGGTACAAAGAATAGGAATGTATTTTTAAATACCTCATGCACTTAGGACTTCTCAATTTTTTACATTTTGAGGAGAAAGACAGGATTTGTCAAAGTGTGGCTTTGGGATATACGCCTCTATTCAATGGGATATATGCCTCTATTCAATGTGTTCAATCAGAGACAGGCAGAGAGTCCCACTAACAGATCTGTTATCGAAATTTCCAAGCTTTGAGGTCTAGGTGCACACACCAGCCATAACCTGCTCCACCACTGAGCACCACTCTGCTTCCCATCAGTTTCTGCAGAAAGGAAATCCACGCACAAGGGCTAGAAGGCGACCAGCCATCCTTGGCCAAACCCCTACTAGGGAATATGATGGGGATCAGCTCTTTGGGGTTCGCACCAGCATATACCATTGCCCAATCTAGAGGTAACCTCAGTACGCTGGTTTGGGGGCCAAAGGTTTTATGTCAGTTGGAAGAGTGGAAGTAGAGAAAAAGACCTGTGCGCTGCTGGAATAGTTACAGGAAAGTGAAGTGTGGAGAAGCAGCCTCACAGCTGCAGGATCACCGCCTGCTGTGCAGCATGCTGCTGGTCAGCCAGTGGCACGCTGCTGAGAACTGTCTGCTCTTACTGTCTGTCTGAAATACATTTACAAAACATGTATTTTGATTTTACACATTTCTCATTTATTCCTTTCATTTCTAAGACAGAGAAGGGGTCTATCCAGCCACTAGTTAGAAAGATATATAGAATGATTCAACTTATCACCCAAAGAAGCTTGCATTTTAAAAAATATCTGGGTTTAATCAAATACAAACTGAACAAATCAATCTCTCCTCTTTTGTTCTTCATCAATTTATTTTTATACAAGCACATTCAGCAATCAGTCTCTCTGGAAGCACTTGCTGTGGACTGTGCAAGAGATTTAAATTTTTCAATCCTGGAAACCCAAAAGTTTAGCCAGGGCCAGAGAGCGTGCGCTTTAACTCGGGCTGATGGCTCCCCCTCACAGCAGCACTTGGGCTGTCACAGAGTATGTTTATACTGTGGGAATTGGGAGACTTCCAGTCCTGAAATCTAAGGTCATGCCCTGTTGTGCCCGTATTCCCATATGCACATGTCAAATGTTCCTGCTGCATCCAGACACGCATTATCCCCCACTTTCCTGTGCTCTGGTTTTCACAGGAAGGAACAGAGCACAAACAGAGCACAGTGCACTGATACAATCTTGATCCTTAGCAGCCAGGACATAGTCCGGACAGAACTCTACTGCCCGTAATTACTCTTCACGTTGATCAGAAGGGCTTCCCTTGGCATGTGGAGAAACTAATGAGAACAGCATGATTTCTGCAGTGGGCTGGAAGATATGCCCAAAATGTCATTTTTATGACTTTGTGCATCTTTCCTGTGCCCAGTCCCTGCAGCGCACTTGCTCCTATTTTGTGTTTTGAGTGAGCAAAAAAAAAGAACTGTGATTAAATTGTTCTGCTCCATATTTTGCCTGGATGGGCTGCATTTTGTTCTTTTCCACATGTAGAAGCAGAATGTATTCAGAACTAATCAATGAATGCATTTGCATTTTATGTTTACTGCATTTCTGCCTGTGCTGCCGCACTACTGTTATTCTCATCATCTCCAGTAAATGTTCTCTTAATCTCCATGTGGCTGTAAATATATTACTCACTTTCATAGTATCTGCACTCAACTGAATACAGTCACAGATTAAAGGAACACCTATTAGAAAAGCATTAGGAGCTCATTTAATTAATTTTTAAAAGCAGTATTCTGAAGAAGATATTAACTGAAATCAGGATACTCAACACTTGAGATGATTATGTGCAATGGCTTCAGTGCCTTCTGAAAGATTTGGGATTTGCTGCTCTACAGGTGTCTATTCACCAGACTGGCATGGGTGACAGTGAACTTAGTGTTCACATGCATATATCTTTTCCTGGAGCAATACGCAAGGTGAAAACAGCCTGATAAAACTGATCAGAGTCAGCTTGGCATTTGTTTTTTAAACTATTTATTGTCTGTAACTGTATACATAAAGACATGGTTTGGATGGTGACAAATTATCTAGAAATCTAGAAAATCCAGTGAAGATCATTAATAAGAATACCTATTCTACATTATACTCAAATTTCAATCCATCCATGCTATTAAATAGGCACACCAGTTTAAGAACAAATTTTTCATAAAGACTTAAAGATTTAAACATACGGATGAAAAATCATTCTCTTGCCTATAAACTCTGTATCTACTACAGTAGCATCTGCAGTGATCGCAATAAAAAAAAAAATAACCTAAACAAATATTTGTGGTTTTTTCAGTTTGCTGCAGTTCTGCAGCTGGCATCATGTTACCATTTACACATTTTGCATCAATTCTTTCAATCGACATGAAAAACTTGTGTAGAATAACCTTTTTGTGTTGTTGGTCCACTCCCCTAAAGGTTTTTATAAAGTCAGATTGAACAAAACATGTCTAATTGAAATCCTTAATTTTCAACTGAAGTTTTACAGACAAGCAGTACTCATCCAATCATTTTAAAAAGGTCTTTAAAAATGCTGAAATCTATCCACATCAGCACCAGCATGTCTACAAGTATCTTTGTTAGTTAGGGCTTTAAGTAGTCATTCTACAGTCAAGAACGGTACTTAACATGCAGTTATACAAAAATATATATGAGCTCAGATTGCAGGTAGCATACGTTTGAAAACTGAAAGCATAGGGTCCAATTCCATCTTTTACTCACTGAATGGCACTTACATGAGCTCCTAAAACAATGGAAAGTTTGGTTTTCCTGAAGCCAACCATGTTAGGTAGGCAAATTACTGTAACAGTTATCATTGATTTTCACTAGATTTTCTAATATTATATGACATTAATAGGACTGTTCACAACATTAAGCACTACAACCTGGAGAGACTTTGTGCAAAAATGTTTGAATTTGAATTTGAATGTTTAATGTTTCTATTCAATAAAGCACAGAAACTTCAATGCACTGCACCAAACGCACCGCACGAAGCAAATTTTTACTACCAATGGTAGGATTACTATTTTTCTATGCTTACAGTGAGTTCAATAGCCCAAAAGCAGTGGAGAAAAATTGACTGGGATGTGGAAGAGCTCAGAATCTACCGGAATAAATCAAAATTAATGGAGACATACTAGGTACACACTGTCCAAGAGATTAAATCAGAATGTAGGGGTGCAGCACCTGTGACTTTTACATAAATCTGTGCAGAAAACCATAATGATTCTTGTTTTACAGAAAAGACATTCTACAGTCATATCTCAGTTTTATTTATGCCTAAACTCAGTGAAATGACAATGGTTTACTAAAGGTTTAAAAAAATGTAGAATCCTCTATTTATTCTGTGGAAAGTCTGGGCAGTTTTACTCTTGAGATCATTTTTACTATAGTTATACATATTGTAGACATGAAGCTCTATGGAAGTCTACCTAAGGGAAAGAATGCAATTACTATTTTTGAATGCTTGGAGGCGTGATAATTTTAAATACACTTAGAATTAAATTATTAATTCTTTATTAGATTTATTTATTTAGAAGTAAATGAAAGCGGTAAGCACTTAAAGGGTGGCTACAAAGAGGAAGGAGACTGTCTTCACAAGAAGCCATGTGGACAAGACGAGGGGCAATGGGTAAAAGTTGCACCAGGAGAGGTTTCATCTTGATATAAGAAATTATTTTTTTACAGTGAGAAAAATCATTCACTGGAACAACTTCCTCAGGGACATGGTAGAGTCCCCATCACCAGGGGTTTTCATGATGCGATTGGACAGGATGCTAGATAACCTCATCTAGGCCCCCTTTCCCACAAAAGGTTAGACCAGATGATCTTTCGAGGACCCTTCTGGCCTGGCATGTTCTTTGGCTCTATGATTTTATGAAAAACTGTTTGTATTACTAGTAACAAATGTGCTATGTTACTTAAAACAGTCATAAGGATTTCTCACTGTATTTATAAGATTATACACATGCTCAAATATCTTTCAACTCAGGTTCAAATCAGGACCTTACAAATTAATTACTCTTTCAAGCGTGAATTGTAATAGAACAAAAATATATATGAGCACATAAAAGAACTCAGTTCTGGGGGTAATGCCAAATCCTATATTTCATTGTTCCTTGAATACATTAAAAAAAAAAGAAATCTAGCATATCCCGCTAAAACAAAACTTAAAACTTACTTAAAACATTCCAGAAACAGGATGATGGCTGGTATCTATGCAGGTGCTGAAGAAATATTATGAGTGAAGAATTGTGTGAAAACTGTGTGAGTACATCTTTCCAGCAGAGGTCTTGTACAAATATAAAATGGCCTTAGATCATGTGGTTATCCCTCTCAGAGCCACAACCACCTGCTGTTTCTGAATGCCAGCCTTCACAAAAAACTTAAATATACTTTGGCACATTCACAATGGTTTCATACCTTCATCTGATTTCCTTTGTTTACCTAAGTGTCTCCAAACAGACAGTCCCTCACTTAAAAAATTATACCACTAGTATTTTAAATCTGATACTTCTCTACCAGGTAATACATGATAAATTCTGCCACTTTTACACTGAGCGGTATCTAACTCAGAGAGTCGTCCCACTATCTACCACTGAAACTACTCACGAAGCAAGTTACTGTGCAGGTAGAGAAGTCAAAAACAGGCTTACTTTGATGAAGGAGCTTCCTTAAACGCTGATATAAGTACGAACAAAGGTTGGAGTTCCTCAAAGACTAGTCTAAATCTAAGTCTTTAATATTTTCAGCCATGATTTTGGCAGGAAAATCACAACAGTGCTTATAAAGCTTACCTATGACTCATATTTGGGAAACACCATTACAATGGAATCAGAATATCTTAAAAACTAAAGAAATTGAGCTGACTGAAGACTGGAAACAGTTAGATTACTACTGTTAAGAAGCTCAAAATGCAAGGCTACATGCTCAGGGAGTAACATGGATTTCTGCTGTGAGTTGGAAACTTATTATATACAACCCAAACTAGAGGAAGACACACTTTTGTAGTTCTGCTACAGGAACGATGTAAGCCACTAGCGTGACAAAAGGCAAATGGAATCTCATGATGCTATCAGGTAAGATACAATCAGCTGAACTGTAGAATAAAAATTATTGTTCCAGACACAATAAGCACACACATGGAGTATTATACAGAGTTCTGGCAAAAAATGTGAACACCTGGAACAGGTACTGAGAAAACTAAAACTATTGTCCTGGTTTGAGGTAAAACAGGACCAATTTTGTTCAGTAACTTTACATTTTAGCTGGGCTTTTAACTACTGGAATGAACAGCATATTGTGCAGACACTGTTCGCTCTCAGAGTGATAAGACCTATGTTTATAGCTCATGCCCAGGCATGGTATGCAGAGAGGCTCTTGCTTATACTTATTGCTATAACACCCAAGGGCAGCTAACTTAGTTACTTGCCCCATTGGAGGGTCAGAAGCAGAAAAGCGTAGAGGGGTCCCACCTGCGAGGGCAAGCAGACAGGACAGGTGACCCAGAACTGACCAAGAGGGTATTCCATCCCATCTGCCTCATGCTCAGTATAAAAGCTGAGGGATCAAAGGGTCAGCCTCTTTCTTCAATGGTCGACGTCTGAGGAGGACTCTATCTGTTCATCTGCCTTTGATCCCAATCCTGAATGCAGATCCGGAATCCAGTTCCCATCTGTCACTGAGTCCAGTCTGGGACTTCCCCAGTGCCAGTCGGTGATGTGATTGTCATCCTGGGAGCTTGATACAGTTTTGTATATATTTCATTATTAATATTTCATTAAAGCGGTTTAGTTCCTTCTAAACTCATGTCTCTCTCTCTCTCCTCTGCTTCTGTCTTTGAAGAGAAGCAGGGGGGAGGATCTGTCGGTTGCCTGGTGGCCGGTTCGGCCCAAATTACAACTTTGTAGACTGCTTACTCTCAGAAAGACTATAAATGCCCTCTGCAAATACAGAGAGAGAAAGGAACGAACACTAGAAATGGAAAAACTTCTTTAAATTAAAAACCATGCAAAAGCACCAGAGCAGAAGGCTGTGATGGAATATGAATACATTTAGGCTGGAGTTAGAGGAAAGTTTTCACCCTTAAGAAGAACAATGCAATTTCCCAGGACTCCAACAGCATTTTATTGGTGTGGTAGCCTATAAAGTCAGATGATAAATGACTTAGAAGATTTTTCCAGTCCTATTTTCTAACCTGTCCTGTATACCTACTGTGAAAATACAAACTTCCAAATGAGGTGAAATTACCTGTGCAAAAGTAGCACTGCACATGATGTCACTCTTCACGGCGTGGCTGAATCTGTCCCCCGTACTGTGTGGGTAGCACATGGCACAGGTACACCTACACTTTTCTGATGACAAAACAGGAGTCCTTTAAAGTAAGATTTTAGGCCCTTATCACAGAACATTCCAGTGTACACCAAAAGCAACTCAAAAGACCAAAAGCAAAATGCAACAAAACCAAAAAACCTCAGAAGTGTGGAAATGCAAAGTTAACATTGTTACTACTGAGGATTAACAATACTCTGTGCTAAACATATATCCGTATTACAAGCTAACATGAAGCATGCAAATCTTGCTGGTGAAAATTACATTTGAAAACCAGAGGCTGAAAAATATAGGCCCACTGCCGTTTAACATCTTATGCAGATTTTTATACTAATAACTGCAAATTAATTACTGCTTGAGTCCATCTGTGGGAATCAAATACCACAGATAAAATTATTTTTTCCTATATACTTAAAGACAAATTCTGTAGATGTGCATTGGTAAAATTTAGTTGGTTTAAACTGAGTTACATTAACTTTGGCTGGACCTCAAGAACAAAAGGAAAGCTTACGTTCTCTGGAAAAGGGGGTTGGCATCTTATGAGGATTATCAAGATATAACAAAGCTATGTAGGGGGAAAATTAGAAGGGTCAAAGCTCAATCAGAACTCAGCTTGGCCACTGCAGT
>VUYV01000045.1:1000773-1100762 GCA_008711295.1 Anarhynchus alexandrinus
GAACAGGCTGCCCAGGGAGGTTGTGGAGTCCCCTTCTCTGGAGATTTTCAAGACCCGCCTGGATGCAGTCCTGAGTAATGTGCTCTAGGCAATCCTGCTTTGGCAGGGCAGTTGGACTACATGATCTCTAGAGGTCCCTTCCAACTCTAAAAATTCTGTGATTCTGTGATTCTGTGAACTGCTACCAGCAGAATTTTAGTACAAACACTCAGAGAGGAAAAGTTGTATTTATGTACTTTAGTGTGGAATATATACTGTGAAATATTATGTATTTGTACAGCATTTGATATGAAGAAACAATGAAAGACAAAACACACACAAAAGTGTGACATGCTCAGTCCCTAACTGCACATTTTCCTCTCAAGTGTGGAAATTTAGGGTACCAATTTCACTAGGAAGTACATCTTAGACAAAAGCAAGATCCTAGTTAACCTCCAGTTAACACAGGAAGGGACCTCTGGAGGTCATCTTGTCCAAACCCCCTGCTCAGGCAGGGCTACCTACAGCCAGTTGCCCAGGACCATACCCAGATGGATTTAGTATACCTCCAAGGATAGAGAGACCTCTCTGGGCAACTTGCACCAGTGCTCAGTCACCCTCACAGTGAAAAAGTGTTTCCTGATGTTCAGTGGGAATCTCCTGTGTTTCAGTTTGTGCCCATTGCCTCTGGTCCTGTCACTGGGTGCCACTGAAAAAAGCCTGGCTCCATCCTCTTTGGACTCTCCCTGCAGGTATTTATACACATTGATAAGGTTCCCCTGAACCTTCTCTTCTCGAGGCTAATCAGTCCCAGCTCTCTCAACCTTTCCTCACAGGAGAGATGCTCCAGTCCCTTCATCATCCTTGTGGCCTTTCAGTGGACTCTTTCCAGTATGTCCATGTCTCTCTTGTACTAAGGAGCCCTGAGCTGGATGGACACAGTGCTCTAGGTGTGGCCTCACCAGCACTGAGTAAAGGGGAAGGACCATCTCCCTCGACCTGCTGGCAATGCCTTGTCCAATGCGACCCAGGACACTGTTAGCCTTCTTTGCAGCAAGGGCATGTTGCTGGCTCATGTTGCTATTTAATATTTCAAGGCATCCATAAACTTGATGAAATGGGGACTAAATAGCAGTTTCTTCTGAGGGTTCCACATGTGATATGACAATCAATTCCTTTATTTTAGTGGTATTGTTAGTATGCTGTTCATAAATTCAGAGTATTCACCAGTTATGACAGTAAACATTTCTATATCTTTATAGTAAAAAATCTAGTAATAATCCTCATACTAATAAAAAGACTAGAGCAAAACAACAGAACAGCTCAAATTCAGTAAGAAACACAGATATGGTAATAAGGTTAAAGTAATACTAACATTTTGGCATGAAATAATATGTTCTGCTATGTTGTAAGATGAAAAATAGCACACCACATAAAAAGAAAGAAACACCAGGAAGCAAAGTGAGTTGCTAACTATCCGAAAGTGAGGGATTTTCAAGGAAGTCAAATTAGGCAATGTCCTGAACATGAACTAAGATTTCCCTACCGTTACAGTTACTTTTGTAATCGTCGTTCTCACAGAGCCTCTGTGCTCTCAGTGTTACATGAAACATGAACATCTTAAAAAAGTACTCCATTTTGATTACATTGTTTGGCAAAGTCCATTCACCATCAGTGAGTTCTTTTCATGAAAGCTGCATAGGATAAACCATTTGATTAAAGAAGGGCAACGAAGCTGGTGAAGGATCTAGAGAACAAGTCCCATGAGGAGCAGCTGAGGAGACGGGTTGTTCAGTCTGGACATAAGGAGGGTCAGGGGAGACCTTATCACTCTCTACAACTACCTGAAAGGAGGTTGTAGCAAGGTGGGTGTCAGTCTCTTTTCCAAAGTAACAAGTGGTATGACAAGAAGTGGCCTCAAGTTGCCCCATGGGAGGTTTAGGTTGGATATTAGGAAAAATTTCTTCACCAAAAGGGTTATCAAACATTGGAACAGGCTGCCCAGGGAAGTGCTTGAATCACCATCCCTGCAGGTATTTAAAAGATGAGTAAACATGGTGTTAGGGACACGGTTTAGTGGTGGACTTGGCAGTGTTAGGTTTACAGTTGGACTCAATGATCTTAAAGGTCTTTTCCAACCTAAATGGTTCTATGATTTTGAACATTGACCACTGTCATGCTCACTGACAATGACTCTCACATTAAAGATCCAAAAACCCTAGTGAAAAAATCTAATTGCTTAAACATTCAAGGAGCCTCCAAAGTGACAAGAATCATAGCCTGGTCTGTGTTTTTAATTCTGCCAGCCAAATGCAAAAGATGTTGCTGAAACTTCAAGACAAACTGGTGATATACAACGTGCAATTCTATTAGGATTTGTTTCAGTGAAAACTTGATTCCTATAGACAATTCTATTATGGCAACGAAGGGCTGTCAAGGCCTGGAAGGCTGTATAATTGGTCAACCATGGAAAGATGAAATAAGCTGGTAAAGAAACTATCTGATAAAGAGCTACAAACAGTGAAGAAATATAAACAAGCTTATGAGTTACTGCAAGCAATGCTTTAACAAGCCAATGGAAATAAAATTACTTTTGTCTATCCATCTACAAGCTATTTGTGATGCAAAGAGTCTTAATTTTACATTGGCTGCTTCTTCACTTTTTTCTCAATGCATGAATGAATACATAGGAACTTCAGAGTTACACATTTGGCAGGACGCAGAGCTCTGGCTATCCCTGCAATTATCTATTTTAATGTGTCCAAATTACAAGCCTTTTCAAATTCTCACATACCCTTGAATTTCAGCACTTAGACTCTCCAACAACTCACCTTTAAAACCTTGATGAAGCACTAAGAAGACCACACATATAGTGTTACCACAGAGTGGCTGAACATGCTTCAGGTTGGGGAATATAGGGCAAAAATCAGTCTTTACTGCCCATAATTGCTTCAGCCCCAAGTAATCCCAGAAAGAAGCTCTTCTCCATGCTCAACACCTATCCCCACTTTCCCTCCCATCCCCATGCTGGCAGCTAGATTTAGCTCTCTGTTTCAGACACAGAAGGGACAAAAGCTGCATTAAAGGGAGGAATCTGAGGAGGAAAGAAGAAAGATGTGAATTATGTATAGAGCATGTACCCAGAAGGTGAGAAAAACCTCTGACTGGCAGCTGGAAAAGTGAAAGAAACAGACAGAATCTGCTCACACTATGGAACATCTGTCCTGGAACGGTCAATATTATCATCATTGCTAAGACAACTCACAGAAATTACATATGCCAGATGTAATTGAGTCTATATAAACTTTATTTTCTCCCCTTCTACACATGTGATAAGATCAGTCTTCAATTACACAACCACATAGCTTTTATCCAAATGCTCCCTACCATCTTTGGTGCACAAATGGAAAATGTTCAATCAATAAATTGGGTTTTTTGTATTGTTTACAATTTTGCACTCCCCATCAGACCTAATGATTATGCATGTGACTTTGCAATTCTTTTGCTATTTCTGTAACATTGCCTGTCTGTGATATGAAAATTCTCTGAAAAATAGCATGAGTGTTTTTTTAAAATTATTTTTGAAACCACACAAAAAATACTTAAAGTCCAACTCTTTTGAAGAGTAAATTGTAAATGCAAACTGGCTACTAATGTTCATGAAAACAATTTAATCAGCTGAAAACAAATCTTAGGAATGGTGGACCTGATCATACACCAACATCAGACTGTGTCTCTCAATATCATTCCACTCCGAAATCCTAGGATGTAACCTGATAATCAACAACTATATACCTTCCTTCATGAGTTTCATTCATTTGTATATTGTGCCAGCTTACTTAGTGGAACTGCACTGAGCTAAACAGAATGACTTTGGCATAAAACTGGACATTGTTCAAATTAAAATATACCTGTCTAGGCATTGATTAGTATTTTTAAAGTTGATTTGGCATGCTCCTGTAAAACACCACAGTAAGCAATTAGAAATAAAAAAATAGAACAAAATAGTATTGTCCCTACTGTGTTTGCCTTAAACAGTCCTTTCTGTAGCAGCAAATCGCAGGCAGCACCGTGCAGAATATTTGTAGCAACTACATCATTTAAAAGGACAAGAAGCAAAATTCAACCGTCAAGTTAGAATGATGAAGTCCCCGGTCCTGTTGCAGGGCAGCAGCAGCAGTGCCCGTGCCCTGGGAGAGGGAGCGCAGTCTGCCTCCCACCTCTGCCCTCACCAGCTCAGCAGAAATCGAGCTTAACGAGTTCAGCCGGAGTGCAGCAAAAGCGTGAGGCTTCTGGGTAAGGGAAGGGAAAGGCAGCCGCGGCCTGCAAGCAAATAATCCTCCTCATCCCTAATAGCCAGGGGCAAGCTAGGCTTAACTTCAAGCATTTATGATACGTGGGGACTGCCCTTTAGACAGAAGTGAGATGCTAATTTTGCATTCTGATAACTATGTTTTTAAAAGGCTGACTAGGCTACTCTCTCTCTTATATCTGTTGCCTTTTTTTTTTTTCCTAGCAGAAAATGATTTTCTTAAGAATTTACTTAAACATAACCATGACCATAGTCATCACAGAATCGTAGAACTGTCTAGGTTGGAAGAGACCTTTAATATCATCGAGTCCAAAAAAATCATCATTCATGCCCTAATCCCGCACCATGCTAGCTAATGAGAATTTTGCCAGTGAATGAAACAAGCATTGGTCATTGAGATTATACCTCAGATTGGCAACCATTTCTCATGTGAAATACAAAGGTACGCTCTTTCATATTATTGTTTTATGACATATGCATCTGTAAAGAGAAAATATTTCCCTGTCACACAATAAGTTTCAGAATTACTGGGCCCTGCTGAATAAACTCCTGCACTTAACACCTTCCACCATCAATTTTTTCTAGAAATAATATTTTTGCAAAAAGCCTGAAAATTGGAAGATTTGCTGGGTTCATCAAGTCCCCAACTGCTCACAGGAAGAATTTCTTTTTGTTCTGCTGTGGGAACCCTATTCTAATTAAACTGATGGCATCTTGACATTGACAGATGTATTCTTCTGTATAAAATAAGCAGAAAAAGATATTTCCTCATAGGGCATTTCACACATAGTAGATATCCAAAAATGTATTAAAATGGTATGAAAAAGAAGAGATGATAAGCATATTCAGAGCAGGTTGTTCAATAAACAAAACAGAACAAAAAACCAACAACCATCAAAACGGAAACAAACATCCCACAAAATGCGTAAAGACAATGACATCTTAAATTTCCACAGGAACCATGCTGTGACTAAGCACTGTTCACATTTAATATATTTCTTGTCAAATCCAGCAGTTCTTACTTATATATTTAATCAGAAAAATTCTTCAAGGTTTCATTACGGCTTTTATATAAGTGAATGATTGAAGACTATCTACAGGGGCATCTGAAACACAATGAAGGAAAACCCAACTCCACTGCAGCAACAGGATGTCTTGCTAATGATAGTAACAGTGCCAGAAATTAATAAGGAGTTTTTATTAAAAATTCTAAAACTAAGGCACTAGCACACAGATAAGAACATGCAACCTGAATACTTTACCCCAAATGGGGGATCTTATCCATATGGAATCCATGCCTTGCATCACTTGCTCTCTAAGGAGAAGCTAAGGGATGGGGTCTGGTTCAGCCTGGGGCAGACACAGCTTCCGGAGAACCTAGATGCAGCCCCCCAACACCTGTGGAGAGGCCAGTAAGAAGATGGAGCTGGGTTCTTCAGTGGCATGGTAGGAGGATGAGAGACAATGGGCAGAAGCTGAAATAAGAGATGATGTTTCAGGAAAGGAAACACTTTCTTGCTCAGAGGACCATCAGGCAGTGGATCAGGTCACCCAAAGAGGCCATGCAGTCTCTGTCCATGGAGATAAAGCCCTGATCAACCAGGTCTGAGCTCACAGCTGACCCAGCTGTGACCTGGAAGTTGGACTACAGACCTCCTTCCAGCCTGAATTTTCCTGTCATCCTATGGCACATATCCTCCTGACAAAGAGAGAATGAAAATCATGCTTTCCAAATAACTAATAAGAGCAAAAGCCACTGAAGTCCACTCAGTAGACCAGACAGCTGCACAGTAACTGGAAAAACACATAGAGACGTGCTGCTTTCAGGAGGCTTGTTCATCCCATACCGGCATACATGGGCACAACAGAAAGCAGTTATGAGATTGTTCACTCATCCATACAGAAAAGGAGTAGTCACAATTACACACATTTAGGAAGTTTTTATTGAAAGTGCTATTTTATTGAATCTTGGAAGTTTGAAATTTCTCAAGTCCATTTAATTTTCACCTAAAATAAGGTTTCAAAATAATACTAATGAATACTCCCCACTGCCAGGAACACCAGTGCTCAATCTCCAGCCGTCGATAAACCTGACAGGTACATTTCAGAGCCCTTGACATTTCACCACTAGTAGCTAAGGAAATAACAAAAACATCAGTTTTTTAGGAGGACCTGTAAGGTGCATGCATTTTGATTTGCCACAAATTGCCAGAAAAAAAATCTTTGTCTTGATCCAATTCATAATCAAGCGGAAAAATACAATAAGAATACATTTTCAAGAACAAAAAAAAATACCCTTTCCTTCAGCTCATTCACACCTTACACCAGATAATGAGCTTCAGAAGAAGCTCTGCAAGCTAAATATGCCTGTGCATGTGCATTTTATAAGGCACTCGAGGGAACTATCTGTAACTGAGGTAAGCAATAAAGCCTACAACACCATAAAGGTAACAAATAATTAAAATGTTTCCTATTTTGTTGAACAGTTACACTGAGCATTATACTGTATTTATTCCAGCCTTTGGTCTGCCCTGATGCAACTGCTCTGCAGGATGGGAAGGCAGAGTAGCACGGAATTCACTGCACATTTCTTTACAGAAAGAAAACTCCTCAGAGACATTCCAGACCCTAAATCCATTTTATTTTGCTGAAGTAGAATGAAAGTAGGCTCCCTTAAACCAAGGGCCCGATCCAAAGATTAAGCCAAACCAATGCTGGCATAATTTCTGTTTGCTAATTTGTCAAACACCTTTATAATACTCCAGCTGTGGAAGTATATGCTGATTGCTATCAATAGCAATGACTAGACAGCTAATTACAGGTTTAGAAGACATTAGCAATTGGTATAATAACACCCATACATGTTCCAGTGGGCACAACATACTGTTTGTATCCATAATCACAGAGACAGTAACCTCATGAACTGAAAGAGAGTGTGGAAGGTAGAATATCCACTTGCTGCAGGATTTCCATGTATCTGTGGGACCAGAAAAGAGTGGAGTGCATGAATGTTCACTGTAGAGGTAAAATTTATTCACAAATTTCCTGTGGGCCCTCTGCGTGTGAGCTGAATTACAGACTCAGACTCTTTCCCTTCTACCTAAATTGCTGCCTTTCACAAGAAGTGTTGCAGAAACTCATTGGACATCTTTAATCTAGTGGACCTGGTGGTCCTCAGATCACCAGACGTAAGGACATATCCCAACTCATAAGGGGATGACAACTTGGCTGCATTAAATTCCTACTATCCCAAGTTTGTTTTCATTAGGAAAGGGCAAGGATAAGAGAATTCATAGGACACCGCCCAGTTGACTTCTCTTCTGGGTGATCAAGACCTCAGGAGTCTGGGACACATATGTTCAACTTAGTTACAAACATTACTGACGACTCCAAGTTTTGTGTCCTCTTTACAAGCTTTACTTCGTGCTCAGCAGAGTCAACAGAAGGTCTTTATTACTGTGTAATATACTTCATCACACTCACTTAACATGAAAAGCACTGTAACTGAATCACAAAAATAATGCAATGCTTTGTGAGAAGCATATATCTTCTAAGAAATAGCCAGAAATGTTCGATAAAGTCAAAATAAAAATACGGATAGATCCACTGATGTTACCTTCTATATGTACTTTATAACAAACTTCATCACTTACATCATTTACTTTTAAATGAGAGGATTAAATAGTAGCCTATGGTTAGCAGCATAATATCTTCCATAAAATTTGTACATATTACAGAAACATACGGTAAAAAAATTTGAGTAAAACTTGGTTAAACCAGTTCTTGAGAAAGCACTATCGTGTTTTGTTGTTGTTGGGCTTTTTTGACTGTATCTAGGATATGTTTCTTCCTTTTGTTTTGTTTTTATTTACTGTAGCATGAAAAAAATTTAAAAAGTTGTAAATCTAACCTATATATTGTGTTTGTTTTTTACAACTATTGTTTCATTCATTATATTTAGCATGTATCTTTTCCTTTTCTGTGTCACTGTTTCATGACATACCTGAGGCCACCTTCTAGAAAGCTTAAAAGTTCTTGGCCTGATTGTGATTTCACACTGAGCTCTTCCACTGACATTAGGGTTGCACGAGAGTAAATTAGAGCATGATGAAAACCACAGTGAGCTGAGCTTATGTAGACTGAAGTCTACGTTCAGTTGTAAAGTCAGACTAAATGAAAGGAAAAACAGGTCACACATTTAAACTGCCTTTTTAAATCAGTCTTTTTCTTTTGATAGTCCCTAGGATGATTCTATTGTATTCCCAAAACAGCAAAACAAAATTATCATGAGAACCCACACAGATAAGACGTATCTGAATCTCATAATCAGTAAATAAAATCCCTGAGGCCCTTCTGGACTCATAAAAACGCTTGTCAGTTTTGTTTAAAGATAACAGAATACTGAAAGGCAAAACATGAGGACTGTGCTGTAGATCAGAATATCACAATCATGATGATGAACTTAGTGAAAGGTAATTGTAGTTCACGAAAAATCATAGAATCATAGAATCATAGAATTGCTGAGGTTGGAAGGGACCTTTAAGATCATCAAGTCCAACCATTAACCTACCCCGACAAAACCACTTCTAAACCATTTCCCTAAGTACCACATCTACCCTTTTTTTAAACACCTCCAGGGATGGCGAATCCACCACCTCCCTCGGCAGCCTATTCCAATGTTTAATAACCCTTTCACTGAAAAAATGTTTCCTAATATCCAGTCTGAACCTCCCCTGGCATAACTTGAACCCATTTCCTCTCGTCCTATCACTTGTGACCAGGGAGAAGAGGTCAGCCCCCACCTCTTTACAACCTCCTTTCAGGTAGTTGTAGAGGGTGATAAGGTCTCCCCTCAGCCTCCTCTTCTCCAGGCTAAACAACCCCAGTTCCCTCAGTCGCTCCTCATAAGATTTGTCCTCCAGACCCCTCACCAGCTTTGTAGCCCTTCTCTAGACACGCTCCAACAAATCAGCACCTCCAAACATTTGCTTATTTTTAGTTTTAAATTAACTTTTAAAAAACACGCTAAGATCTGGGTTATTAAGCAAAGTAACTAACAGTTAAGGTACACTACAGTAAAGCTGCCTCTCCAGTCTGAAGTATGGACTGTGTAAGAAGTTAGCAACTGTGGCTTCCAAAGAGTCACGTCCCTTCTGTTCCCCCAGCAGCAGCCGCTACCCTGACTCCACAGGAGAAGCAGCAGCTCCAGCCTGAGCTTCCAGGGCTCTGGCACAGGCAAAGTTGGCAGCAGAGCGGTGACCTTGTTCCCGTCCAGCAACGTGCTGCCTTTACTTTAACGTATGCCAAGTGCACTCCCGTTAAATGTGTGGCTTTCTCAAGAAGTGTTAAAGAAGCACCATGCACACTGCTGGTGCAGAAGGGTGCAGTGGCGACAGGAAGGACAGTACAAGAGCTGAATTTCGTTTCCTGTTTAGAAATAGAGCTGCACGGCCATATGCTGTAACTGAGATGCAACTGTGGTTCTGGCTCATGAACACAAGTGAACCTGATTTACAACACCGATGGGTATTTCCTACCCGCCTGCAGCAACTGTTAAAACTCATACTAAACGTGACCTTGCAACGCAGGAACGACATTTGCCTCTTACTCTCCTCACGACAAGCACGGGACAAATAGCTGGCATTTCTCTGTTAACATTTATTCAAACAAAAGAAAACAGAATTTGTTCAGCTCCTCCGCAGTTTTGGGTAAGAACGTGTACCTGGCCTATCCATCATCTCTGGGGAAGATAATAACTGGTTTGTTTCAGAACGGAACTGGTTTGTTTCAGATATTTTGATAAATATCTAAATGCCAACATGATGTCAGGAAAAGAAAATATTTGCTTATGGTAATTTATATTATGTGGTATTATCAGCAGTTCATTTAATAGGTTTTCCTAATTGCAGTGTAAAGTTTTGATTTTTTCTATTCTCTTTGCCAAGACAAACAAGGCATTATTATACTTAGGCATTACTGACCAGCATGAAAAAAACATACCCCAGAAAAAAATCCCATTAACAAAGAAATGTATTTACTGGGTGAATTTCTCTCACCTGCACACTTTTGGGAGAACCCAGCCCTTTGCTACTTGTTTTTTAATTACCGGTAGGGTTTCTAGCTGGTGAAACAGACCCTTTCCTTGTGAAGGGAAGCCATGCTCTGGATGAAGCACACAGCTCAAGTAATTAATTTTGAGTGACCTCTAGTAAATCCTCCTAGAAGTGATGAATTTCTAGCAGCACCCTGAGCAGGGGGGCTGGGGAGCACGGCATGGAGAGAGCAGCCAACAGGGGATGGCACGTGCAGCTGAGCTTGGTGGCAGAGCTGGCCAAGGGGCCGGGTGCCAGGGAGAGGTGGGAGCTGGTGCTGAGAGGGGTCAATCCATCAGGAGACCATCAGTCTCCTCAAGGGCGGTCTGGCGGTGACATAACTGCAAGACCTGAATTCTTTCCTGCCAGTTCAGTGCAGCGTTTCACACCATGCTTATACAAACACTTCCTGTATCAATTTGGTTACGATCTTCTCATGATGACAATGTTTGCATCCAAAGACTGCACCTCTTAGTTTTGAAATATTCCTCTAGTCTGGGAAAGCAGTATTTCTTATCTGAGACACAGCGGGAAAATTAAACGCTGTCTGGTCAACAAACAAGCCCAAACATGTCTGCCATGGCACACAGAGCTCAAATACTTCACTCGGCTGCTTAATGGGACGTAACATTCACAGCATTACAACAAACTGTTTAATGTGTTTTCAGCTCACTTTGCTTTTATATCCTTGGCATAGACGTTTGACTACTAATATTATTTCATACCAGGAAACTAGAAAAACAGAGACGGAAATGATTACGTGCTACAACCTAGTATCTTGATCTGTTCCTCAAAAACTGATAGCCGCATACCACAGTATTTTCTAATTGTTTTGGCAAAGGAGTTATGCTTCCTGAAAGACACTGAAGATTTAAAGTCCTTGATCCAAGTCCAAGAAGCATTTATTAACTTCAGCGGGAACAAGCTTGTGTCCTAATCTGGAGAGAACTTAATAGCGAAATGCTGTGAAAAATTCAGTTTCCCACCGCTACTCTACACTAGTCCAAACTTACTGGTAAACTTTTTACACTGACAAGAGTACTAAAGAGTGATTCTGACGGCAAACATCTGCAGATGTCCTGCAGACCACCTTTCATCAGGATTAAGAGAAAGGAGTAGGCCCCGCAGGCTCTCAGCAGATGAAGGACAACTCTGTCACCTTCACAAATTAAAACTACCGCACCAGTACTTTTGTAGGTAACTGCTATTAAAGTATTAACACAATTAGTACAAAAATAATTAATGTAATTGTTCAAGAGGTTTGAGTAAAAGCATCACCTGGGCGACCCATTGCAGAAAACATATCCTATTCCCAAAGTCTATGGTTATCAGATCAGTCCCATTCGCTCACCAGGAGGTCAGATGAATATAACCACGAGCAGCCCCAAGCAAAAAGCGTGATAGAACTGCTGTATCCAAGAATTGGCTTAAAGGACAGCTTCCACAGAAAGGCTCACATTTGAGTTGCAGACTGAATGAGCAAATTTTCTTAAATTCTCCCCTGCAAGGTCCACATCAGAGCCAGTTACATTCTCAGGATTAACTGAAATATCAGGATATGATATAAGGATCAACTGCCCAAAATGTGGTGATTTTTTTTTTTTTTAATGATATTGAGATCTTTATCTTCTGGAGCCATCTGGGGGCACCTAATTTTTAAGCCATTTTTAAGCCTCTTCAGCGATGAAGACCAGAAGATGATTTAGTGTTTTATTTTAGTGTTTTACTAATAACTGAATCCAAGAAGCATCAAGTATTATGAGAGCTGGCCACTCTGAATCCAAACGCTGAAAATGGTCTTTTAAGTACATGTTGACAGTAGAGAACTTCAGATATTCCAGAGTGAAAAAATGCAACACAAATATGAAGATCCGAAATTGAACATCCCCCAAAGTGTGTCTAAACCTTGCTCCAACTATAATTCTTCCAATACAATTTTTCTTTCAGTGCTTTGAAACTAAAAATAAACCACATTAAAATAAAATCATTATACCTCACAAGCAAAAACACTGAACTCCAACACAGTGTAATTTCTAACACCTGCACAGTTCAGGATTCTTCACTGGTTAAATAAAAGTTTACAGCACTCACCGGCTCTGTCTAAAATAGACAGTGGCAACGTCTTCTTGTTGGGAATTTCTCATACATCTCAAGCTGAACAGTAAAAAAATAAAGAAAAATTGTGAAAAGCATCTGAAACTGTAAGGGAAAAAAAAAACTACACCTCAGTCCACACAAGTCACTGTTTTGCTTTTCAGTGCCTGTATATACCATCTTGCTGAATACTTCACATATCCATCTTCCCCCTGCTCTTGAAAATTTAAATTGGGCAAACAAATTAGGGTGCATAAATTATAGTATAGAAGATCTTTAAAGTGGCAATATGATCTAAGAAGAAAGCACTGATTCCTTCAAGTAGTGTTGACATTACTGTAACTGAAATCTGTGAAAATAAATGTTGTGCTACTACAGTCCTTATCCTCAAGTTATTTTGATATAACTGAACTACTTGGGAGTTCTGAAGAGATAAAGTTAATTATTCACAAAAAATCTTCTTCATGCAACTGCTGTCAAGACTTTTCTCATTGTCACCCATCTATCTTCCCAGATAAGGTATACCAGAGAACAAGAATAAGCCTTCTGCACAATATAATGTTGTTCAAGACCTGACTCCTCTTGAACTCTCCCATTTGTCTTTGTATTCCTGCTGTGTCCTTACAGATTCCATTACTCATGCAATGGAAAATGTTTGAGGTCCATAATCTGGTTTCATGTAAATCTAATTCTGGTTTTAAACAAGCTATCTGCCTTTGATTTAGGAAATATAAGCAACCAAGCCACAGAGAAATAACCAATTTTGGGATTTTTGGACTATATCCACATCTCAGAAAAAGAGGCATCTACCAAAAATACATACCATAGATTTAGGCCATCTAAACCTAGAGAATTAAGTGTAAATACAAATGTGTTTTGACTACTTCACATATTAAAAATAAAATAAAATAAAATAAAATAAAATAAAATAAAATAAAATAAAATAAAATAAAATAAAATAAAATAAAGGAACGTCTGTGGATTTACACACTTGTATGAAGTATACATGACAATTTTTACTTGGACATGTTTAAAAAAGATGATAAGGCCATGGGACTCGTTTCAGGGAATAGAAACCCTTTCAGAATCATTAAGTTTAGTTTTCTACACCAGCAGATGTGCAAGGAAGTGCTTTGCATGGAATGCAAAATCAGAAGTCGTCAATTAGATAACATCACATTATTCTTCCCTCTCCCCACGTGTGGCACCACAGGGACGGGGCTATGGATAGGGGCAGGGTAGGGACAGGGAGAGCAGCGATGCTGAGGAGTTCAGGGAGGAAGTGTTTAATTCTGTAACTTCTCCTGAGAGCTTTGCTGAGACCTTCCCAGCGTGCAGGCCCAGCCAGGCATCATCGCTGACTGATTCAAGCTGCAAGATAATCCTGTAGGCAAAAGCCCCAGTCATTTCTAGGACACCAACTTACTGTATTATGCTCTTTAGCGGCCTTAATACAGTATGTTTAGCTTAGTAGACTGCCTATAGAAAACTCCCATTTCTAATTCTAATCAAGCATACTTATGTTTTTAGGATGCATATTAGCATTATGCCCTAGCAATACAAACATTTGGTAGGTGCCATATGGCCACAGACAACGCGCACAGTGCCTGCTCAAAGGGTCTGCCTCCATCTTTAACGCATGAGTAGTCCCCCTGATATCATTAGCTGCACGTGCATAACGATACAGGCCAGCTCCTCAGCGCTCTGCTCCAGTGAAATGGAGCAACGCTGACTTACTCTGACCGAGGTTATTTCCATCCTTATCTAAGTCTTTGCATTAGGTGGAACATAATGCAATCAAAAGTGGGAAAAACAGGCAGAAAACGAGGAGGGTAGAAAGCAAACACAGAAATGAACTCACACTTGTTTACCAGGAGTTGCACAAATAACAGTTTATTTTTTTTTTTAAATTTGTGTTTTAAATAACACTGAAGCCTAGATAATAAAAATAAAACATTAAAAAAAAAACCCAAAAGTATTTTTGTTTATATCATTACAAATACTGCCTTTGAAGTAAATTTTAACAAGAGATTTTGCTAACCCCTGAAAACATTTAGAATTCTTCTTAGATGGAACAGATTTGGGTGAAGGAAAAGTTACTATGTTGGTTTTATGTAATTTTAAAAAAATCTAATTCAAAACTTCTGGATATCTGTTATCTCCCCGGGCCAAAAAAAAGTAAAGCTTCACAACTCTAAAATGCGTAAAAAAAAATAAATTAATTCTGAACAGCTAATCTGGGAAATATGAACAACTGAATGTGAAAAATGATCCATCTTGTGCTAAGGCTCTGCCAAGTTGGATGACATCCACAAATTTTGGGTGTGTACTCTTACAAAAACCAGCAAAAGAATAAACAAACAGATAGACAATTGCTGTGGCAAATAAAACTACTTAAGCTTTCACACAGAAATAGGGAATGTAAAATGGTGGGGTTTAGTAGTTTCCAGTGTACAAGCAAGGAGAGTCCTAATGTGCTGTCACATCCCATCAAGGTCAAAATCGGTCTGCCTTCCCGATGAATCAACGTAATACCGCATGAAGACAATCTAAGAGGCAGAGGATATTAAAACTTCGGTAATTTAATGCTAGTGTGGAGTGCATGATGGGACATTTTGCAGGTACCTTCATTTTTTATTATTAGAGAAGCAGAGGAATCTCAGTGATGTCAAATGGGGCTGAAGGTGTTCTAAATTTCTGAAAATGAGGCCACTTGCATTTAGGTACAGAAATATGGATAATGCTCTAGGGATCCGAGTTAAAAATGTAGCCTTTAAAAAATAAACAGTGAGGTGTATTACAAGTCAAAAGTATTGCAGCTACACTAAGCAACCTTGAAATCATCCCCCATTTAAAAAAATCTGATTAACAGAGCTGCATGTGTCTGTACAAAACAAGCTGTTTGATTACAAAGTTCCTCTTCATCCCCCACAGCAAATAACATTTTAGACATGAATAATAAAATATGACAGTGTCTCTGCCAGTGCTCCTGGGTAATACCCTTCAGCTTACGTGTGCATGTTCATGCATGTATACATGAATGCACAACATAAATATATATGTGCACATGCACATGTTAATTTGGGAAAGAGATAATTCTTTCAGTGACCATTTCAGTGTCAACAATACTTCATAGACAGAATTCCAGTACTGGGGAAAAAAAAAACAAACCAACAACAAAAACCCAAAAGCCATCCCAAATCTCCATTTGAAAATGCAGTTTCTGCACAAAGAATAAATAGAGGAACAGACAAATGTGTAATGGTTCTTCTTCAGCCTTTGTAAGGCTCTTCCTCAGCAGTAAAGTTCTACCAACAAATGAGACTTGAAAGCCGGGATAAGCCTTATAAGCCAATGCCTGGGCTGTGAGCCTGAATAGAGGGTTTCCCCAACGTCAGCTGAGTCATCCCACCAGCTGTTCCTAGATGTTCAATTTGCCACTTGGCTGAAATGCTACTCCTTTTCCTTGTTGCTTGCTCCTGCCAACCTAGGTCTGGTCCCTACAACCACTTACCCCACCTGAAGTTTCGCCAGCTTGACCTGCAGTTTCTTTAGGGCCCTGCCCTGTTGTACGTACTCCCTTCTGATTCCCGGTGTGGCTTCTGAGTCTCAGAAATTGGCTAGCACCTCCTCAGCAGCAGGGTATTTCTGCACGTCCTTAATTCCTGTCCACAGTTCCGGGGTCTCACTTTCGAATCCTTCCCACTGGAACCAACTGCATACATCTTAACTGCATTTCTCAGCTATCTGTTCTGTCACTGCTTTTTCACACAGTCGCAATTTCTCCACCAATCTTCTTAGAAGGTCTCCCTGAGACAGAGTTTCAGTTCTGATTATCATTATTGTGATACAATTATATTTGCATATGGCTTGCTTGGTGGGGCTTCTGTCACTGAACCTACCCATGTTACAAACATCTTTCATCTATAACTTAATGTAGACATAGATGAACTAAGATTTTCAGCTGAAACATCCTCTTTTGTCTTGATACAAATAATTCTTTGTGTTCTCTTCTCGACTAATACAAATACTTCTTTGCATTGGTTTCTGGATGCTGAGGTAGAAAAACGTGCCTCCGACAGCCCTGAAGAAGCATACAGGAAAAATACAAACTTAAATATTGCTTTGTATGAAAGAATCTTTCCCTTCAAAATCTACTGACAATAATTTAGAATTTGTAAATGATAATTTACAAATGAAAACTTGAGTTGATAATTCTAATTAAAGACTTGGATTAATTAATAACAGTTTGCTTCCTAGAGGAAATAACCCAGTTTTCAAATTCCCCTGAACAAATCACACACTGTGTTGACAGTATTATAAAGAGAATCTGGAGAAACGTAAATGACTCAGTAACGAGTCCAAAAACCAAGAATATTAGAAAAGTGTTACCAAGGACCAGTGCTGTACAAGTAGCAATGCACAGATTTGCCACCATAAATTACCTTCTCCAGATGTTTTGTATTAAACAGTTTATTGATATTTGCATTTTTTTTGGATGTAAACATGCAGAAACACTACCATTCATAGCTAATTCACAGTAAAGAATACTGGTCATCATAGTAAGAGTCTAACATTTTATTATGGTGTTACTACTTAAAAGAAACCCTCTTTGGATATATTTCTAAGAACGTACAACATATTTTTAAAAAAGGAACAGTGATATTTATATTTTCACTTTTCTGGATAAACAGTGTGCTGGATTTTTGCTGGATAAACAGTGTACATTGGTCTTCTCACCAGCTGGACGATGAACACATGCACTGTGCAGATAAAGGCAATGGAAGCAACCTGAAGACTAAGCCAGTCTTTCTATTTCTGGGCAGATCAATAGCAGACCGCGGCAGGCTGATTTGGCAGGGCCGTGCAGGTCAAGCGGTCACCCTTATAAATAACTGCTGATTGAGCAGAGTGCTTCAAGCAGCCTGAGGAACGATGGCAATGAAACTACTGCAATAAAATAACCTACACTGAAGCACAAAAGAGGTACAGAGGTGAAAAAGGTAACTATCATTCAAAACTAGGGAGGAAGGGTACATTCTGCACTTTCAGCATTTCCAAAGCTTTCAAGGTGGAAAAAGCAAAATTCTTTGAAGCAAGCTCTACAGCGTTCGAGTTGCCGTAAAATGAAGACAGCATATTAGTCCCTCATGGCTACAACTAAGCGTCTCAGAAGAGACATTTAACTCCAGTCAGTTGGCTATAGTATAGAATTATTTTTCTTCATTCTGCAGCATCACCCTTTCCTTTACACCATCTTAAAATACCAAAGACATTCTTTCTTCCCCTAGAGCCAATACGTACGCCCGTGCTTGGTCTATCTATTCACCTACGCACCTTCCTTTTTGCATTTTGCTTCTGTGGTCCATTGTGCTCTCTAATGGATGTATCATGCAGCTACTAAAATAATTTTCTTCAGCAACCTCCTCGACAGCGTGATTTCCCTAACTGATATCTTCTTTGGTATTCTTCTGCCATTTCAAATAAAAATATTGTTTATAAAAAAAACAACACTCTCCATAAATCTTTTAAATTGTCATTTGTTCCTGCACTGCCAATTACTGCAATCTCATCTTCCATATAATTTATTTGTCTTGCTTTGCTTCGCTTTCAGACTGCTCTCCCTATCTGGAACGGCTGGTCCATCACACAGTATCAAGCAGTTGAGACTCTCAGCTTTGAAATCCCTCTTTGGAAGTAAATTTCCCTAAAACTCATAAATAGGAAGAATCTATGCCATTCATTGGTTTAATAAAAATCTTGTAAGACAGTGTCTTCTCCTATATCTCCAAAGCCATCTGGTGTGTTTACATACATTTGGCAAATTCAGGCTAGATTCTTTGAATATTTTTTCATCTGCAGCTCCTAACTAAATAGTTGATAGCATAAAGATCCAGACAATTGCAGAATTGCATGAAGCCGTTTCCAGATCATCTCTAGTGAAAAATAACAAAACCATGAGCCAGTATATGCAGACTTTGCAATCTAGTTAATACTAGTTCTAACAATCATTTGAAGGTAACTACTGCCCACTAAAATTTTACCACAGTCACTGGACCCAGTGGCTAACTGGCACTGGAGTAGGTTGCCACAACACAATTCCTGCAATTCCTGCATTTCAAAATTTGTCCAAACTGCAAAAGAACTTGTGACACCTCTCCAGTTCCTCCAATTTTTGCCAGTTGCCACTGATCTGAAGAACCTAACATTAACATCAGAAGTGGCATCATTTTTGTAACACTTTAATAATGTTTTCTGCTCTTTTCAGCTTACATTAAAGTAGCTATGGAACCTAAATTAAATCAGGGTAGTCTAAAAAATTATACAATTTTAAGTTGTATAAAACACTACAAAATATTTTTAAAATACTATAAAAACTCAGTAGCCCTCTTAAATTGTCTTAAGGCTTAATTTTTGCCAATGCATATAGAAAATAGAGTTCTACAACAGGACAGGATTTGGTATTTTTAAACATAGGGGGAGAGAGGCATGGTCACAATTGCCTTAAGGTGACAGAAGACAGTAATTTATGATCTCTTGAAGAAAGACCACCCACACAACAAGCTCCCAACAATAGGATAGTTTTCTTCTAAAAGAAGCCAATATCCAGAATTGGTGGTGCTTAGGACAAAGGCAACTGACTTATTGTATGTCTGCAAGTTTTCACCAATACTATATTTGCTCACAGCTTTCCTGGCTCTGTCCAGTGTTCATTGTCTTTTGGTTTCATAAGCACTAAAAATAACCAGCATCTGAAGAAGAACCTCCTTTCAAGAAAACAAACAAAACTCCAAAACATAAATTCAACACAAGCATTATTTCCTTCTGATGTTTTTTGTCATGATTTCAAGTTCTTCATGAAAACAACGCATGGGTGGAGTACCACGCGGACTGGAAAGGGCAGCTATGACCTCAGTCACAACTCTCGTTAAAGCAGGAGAGGGGTCAGTGCCTTTTCCACAGTTAAGTGTTTACGATCTCTGGGCTCTTTATGGGATGTCACTTCCCATTTTTTGTTTGGTTTTTTTTAATGAAATGTCACTGCACATTTCTATATGACAGAGATGCAGGAAGAATACAGAAATGTGTTTATCACGTTTATTTATAAGTCATGATTATTATACAATATTTATAGAAAAGCATGGAAATCTGCAGCTACAGGTACTTAGCTTCTGTCTGCACCCCTTGTACTTGATTTACTTGTAAGCACGTTTTTACTGTCTTTACAAACATAAGGAAAGGTGGTTTGCCTTCCAAGCAGGGATGTTGTAAAGCCTTAAAAACTTGGAGAAACTTAAATAACATGGTAGTGAGGATAATACAATTGCAGTAAAATGCTATGAATTTGCTATGAATATAGTAGAAAACTACTTCATAAAGAAGAATAAAAGGGTGTTTCAGTTGGGTTTAATATTTAATTTAAACATAATATCACAACACTTCTACATTTGCTGTGTTCAGGCTTTGCCAATTAGGTAATGAACTATGTACTCCATTTAGTACATTAAGTGTTTGGGATGTATTAAGCATTTTTTGTTCAGTTAATAATTTGATCAACTGGACTTGAAACATCTGTGTCTGTTGCTTTATCATGTGTGTATATGTATGTACACATACATAGATTTACATACGAATCTCCAGCTTTACACTGCTTAGGATTTTAATTCCAGACTGAAGATCTGAAAGTGGCCACCAGGAACCCAAGACTTGCTGAAAGGAATGTGCAGGAGCACAGTATTCATATTAACAGAAATCAGTACAGTGTATCACACGGCATATCATAGTCAAACTTCAATATTCAAGCTGTCCCAAAACCTGACTAGCAGAGGGTAAACAAGCGAAGGCATCTTTTCCTGATTCCCATCCATACAAACTCCTGCCAACGAGCACGTGCTCATTGCAGCCCCTAAAACACTGAAGTCTACAGCATGAAGTTATACTTTCAAACACTTTCCCTTCCAGTATGGTTTCATTATATCTGGCCTCCACTCAGTCCATCTTGAGAGGTGCTGCCTTTGAAGAGAGCAACTTCTGCTATTTCTGTAAATTTACTATGTCAGGTAATCTCAACTTGCAAAACGCGAACTGATTATCAAAAGAGTTAAGAGGAACTTGTTCATTTGTACAACTTCCTCCTCTCTATGTCCTTATGTGTTCCCTTTTTCATTTTCCCAGCACAGTCTTGTGTACTTTTTGTCCAGATGACCTGACCCAACATGTGCCCAACCTGCTACTACCTTTGAGCATAAGAAAAATCAGTGAGATGCACTGCGCATTGCTCGGTTGAGAGTTCGAGGTCTGTCCCTTCATAGGCGTCCAGCCTTTCACATCTATGAACACACAGACGCACACACACACAGACACACACACTTCAGTGTAAAGTTAGCCAACCTGGCATTACCTGCCAAATGGAGAAGAGACTCCTTGTGCTCTTTTCCACTCCATTTCTGACTTTTACATGCTCACAAGAGACACACCATCAGTCAGGACTGAATTCTGACATTATGTAGGTGATCAGGACAAGGTGATAACAGACTCTCCTGGCTTCACAATTATGAATTATTTCAGGTTAGGCGATGGTGTCATCTGGTGCATCTTGTGCTAGCTTCTCCAAAAAGTCTGTGTCAGCCTTCACCAAACTACCTAGCTTCTTCCTCAAGGACAATACATCAGCTGCAAACCCTGCATGTTTTCTCTGCAGCAGGCTTATACTATTATACCAACTATATTTGAGTCTCAGTTGCAGGAAAAAGTTTAGATCTATACATTCTCTTAATTTTGATGCTAAGATAGGAAGAAAAAGGGAAACTAGAGAAATTAGATTATTAGATTATACATTATATCACTAGCCAACAACTTAATCTGATTTCGCCTTTATTGGTGAACAGCAAAGCACAGTCAGTCCTTACTGTGGTTACAGAGACCTAGTGAACTTAAAAATCTTAATCTTGGGATTCATTTGTCATAGTGATTTTTTTCTCTTTAGCACTAGGTTTATCTCAGACTCATTCTGAAGATTTGGTTGGGGTTTTTTTTTTGGTTTTGCTTTTTGTGTGTGTGGGAAAGGAGACAATTTTCCCTCCAAATAAAGCACAGCTTTAAAAGGGTAAATCTGCCAAAGCAGCTTATGTCCAGCATTGCTGGCAATCAGCCACAAATTCTGTCCAGTCACTGAGGAAAAAAGATTTCTGGAGAGCAGATGATCAGTGTCCTGTAGCACTGCTTTGAGACAGAATGAAAGAGGTCATGTAAATGCAGCATATGGCTTTCAGTGACAAGCTATTGAGTTGTATCTTTAGATCTCAGCATCTCAGGTTAAATGTTTCTATGCCAGAATATAAATCTAGATAACAATGCCTAAAAATAAATCTGAGCCAATAATCATTACACATTCTTAATTATATGCAAATATCAGCTATTAACAAGCTTTTAATTCTTTCTGCTTCTGGTTCTGCAGCAAAACAGCAGAAAAAAGTTGAAGTTTAGGTAATGCTAAAATAACCTGCTCTCATCCAAGTCATTTGTCAGAAAAAGATGTAATGAAATTGACAGTTTTGAAAGTGTAAAGGAACCCAAGCAATAGGTTTTAGTAAAAGAGGCCAGAGAAAACCAGAAGGTAACAATCGACTTGCCTGAAACTAGTCTAATTAGATGGAATCAGGGCTTCAAATTATCTGGAAACTGAAGTAATGACCTAGAAAACAAGGCCCCTTTATCAGGAAGAGAGAAGAAATGGAGGTACTTCTTTATGACAGACTAATGAACAGCTCTTGCTGTATAACTCTGAACTCGTTACCAAAGCAAGTGCAAGAGAATGCTGCAGGATCAGGGAAGCCTGACCCAACATCCAGCCATCACCCAGTAATTAGCAAACAGTCAAATCCTGGCAGGGAGCAGCAAGTAATGATGGTATAGACGTTTTGATGGTATTCAGAACTAAAATTACTGATTCAGATGAAAGACTTCTCCTTTTTGAGTGTACAGATTTAGTACACTCAACATTCAACATATATTCAAACAGAACACCGAGACCCTAGTCGGAAATCTAGCTTTGATTTCTCACTGAGGTAGGTCCTCTGATGAATGCAGATATGTCTTTTGCTAGCAGATATAGTACAGTGCCTCCACAGTAAACTACTAGAATAAAACCAAACTTTAGGGCAAACATGTTCTTAGATGTTGATTGAGATTGAGACAGTTCAAAACCAGTAACACAGTTAAAACCCTTGCCATGGTATTTTTTATGTTTAGCGATGTAAAGCAGCTTCTCTCTCCAGTTTCGTTTTTCAAGACAATGTTATTGCTGTTCTCAATATGCAATCTCCTTTCCTCACTATATTTTTTCAACGTTTCTACCTATCAGAAGGCTATATGGGTTCCTTTTGCTTTCGTTTCACTTTTTCTTTCACTTGTACGTGTATTCCTATGTGTTTGTTTCCTCTGTTTCCTCGAAAACAGCAACTTTTTACCTGACTTTTAATAACAAGTTTATCTTGCTGGTGGATGCAAAGAAAGCATTAAAAGACTTGGTTTGGGTTTTTTGGGTTTGTTTTGGTTGTTTTTTTTTTTTTTGTGAAATGGGTTTTTTCTCTTTAAGGCCATTTAATCTTCCACTCAGCTCTAATTTCTGTGCTTTACACTTTCTCCTTTGGCAACAAAAAGTAGCTAAGTGTCCAGAATTTTGATCAATCGACTCCAATCTTTTCCTTCCCCACAAAGTTCAATGCACATTTTCATGTAAATCTGTTTATTTCTTTCTTTTGCATTACCTGTGACAGTACCATAATTCTGCTTGATACGTATGAACTTCATCGTAAACTTGTGAGAATAACCAGAGCTCCTTAAACGCTGACACTAATGGTATGTTAATTAACCATGTCACTGAAGTCTACAAGGGAAATGGCATAGATTTCAGATTTGGTCTCATTCAAAGTATAAATCTGCTGGCAGTTTGCATTTCAGTTGGAGAACAATCATTGTATTGTCATGCCTGTTGTTATAAATAGCTGCATATTTGCAACTATGAGATTTGCCATTTTAACTATGCCAAGAATAAATTATTTTTTTTTAAAAGCACTGCAGCCTGTACAATTTCCAAAATGTTTGGTTACTAACATTTAATAATGTAAAAAAACTTGAAGAAAATATACTGTTGAAACTTACAGTGTGACTCTTCAAACATACTGCTCAATGCGTAAGTTGCAATTTTTAAGCCACATCGCAAGCTACTTCCTATTCCTGATGACACAGTTCCCACTACTTTGGACCTTCAATAGGAATAACCAGCTATTAACAATAAACAAAAATAGCTATTAGTAGCTATCTGTAGGTACATGTGCACCTGATATCTATTGGTAGATAGACGTGCACCTGATTTGTAGTTCCAAGCTGGAACTTAACCAACTCAGTAGAGTTTTAGGATCTGCTTTATTCTTCCTGACTGCAGTAAAGACCATGTTGCATCCTACATAGTGGTGGGTGAGAATGAGACCTTCCTCTGTTTCAGTTCCCATCTGGAAAGTGATATTAGGTATCCTTACCACCCTCACAGGTCAAAATTTGCTACTTCATTACATATTTGCATACCTTTTTCAAAATAAATAAAAAAAAATAGAAAAAAAAACTTGACTACTTAAGAATTAGCACAATGGTATACCATTATCTAATCTCATTCATAAATGTATGTAATTTCCTGTTCAAACCTGAAGAGTTCTTACTGATAAATGTAAGTATGAAGGGTAATTTTTTTGTGCAGACACAAGTTTCCCCAGGGAACACAGGATTTGAACGTGCCCAAGATCTCAAATACAAACACAAAGAGACAGTGAGCATGAACTGTTAGTCTCTTAGAAACTAGATGTAAACACAACAATTAACAGTTCATGATTCCTTTTATTTATTCAAATCACTTCTGGCAGTTGGTCACACCTCCAGCTTTCTTAGTAACCACACAAATGAAAAGGCAGGCTCAGGATTATGAAAGAAGTATTATGCAACGAGGCTGTGTACAAGCTCACCAAAGTGTCCAAACAAAAGGCGATTCTGGAAAGCAAGACCAAGAAAGCAAATTATACAACTACAGTCTTCTCCTTTCTGTGATAAATTGTGATGGAGAAGCAGCATATCTTCTACTCCCGAGACAATCAGTCAGCCCGAAAAAAAAAAAAAAATTAACTTGGGAAGCAGAAAGCAGGAGCTTCTCAGTAAGATTCAGAGCTTTGTATTCAAAAAAGTTCAATTTGAATGAAAAAGCAGCAATTCAATCTTTCATACCAGCTATTCATTTTTGGTAGGATGGATATGTATTTTAGAAATGTAAGCAAGGTTGTCATAGCTTCACTTTTATATAATGGAAATGGCACTGAAGAAAAAAATGAGTAGCTCCAGGATAGCCTACTGACTTCAGCTCACAACTGCTGATAAATAAGTATTTAGGATTAGGAATATTAACTATGCTGAGGGTACTAAATACATTTGAAAATAATAAATTTCTATTTTCTGAATGCTAATACCATTGAAGATTTTTAATCCACTTTATTTGCATGTTTATGGATCAGATTTTAAAGCACTTAAGTCTTTGAAGTTGAAGAAAGGCATTTAAAGAGGTATAAAAAAAATGCACATCATGCCTTTTTATGGCAATATCCATCTCTAGGTGCCCAAATGCCTTTTCAAATCTTATTCTTCCTGCATTGCACAACTTCAGTAATGCAAAGAAGCCAGAAATCCAGGTTAATTAGCCTTATGTCCTGTCTAATCAGTCTCAAATCAGGGTATGATTATCCATGTTTTATTGCTGCAACTCACATCTGCTAACAAAGCTTTATACCCAGAAGACCTCTGCTAACACGGCGGCTTGAGCACATTTGCTTTTTCACTGATTTGTGATTGATCATTGGATGGTCTAAACCTGTCTCTCCTGTGCACAGACTTGACTTTTGGCTTCCTTAAGTGTCACCTCACCCCAATGTGTCCTGAATTTCTGTGACAACGCCCTCCGCTCGGGGAAGAAATGCCAGCTGGGCTGCAAATCTCAGTGAAAGGTCCATTCCCAAACATTTCCCTCCTCGTTGGGATGGGAGCACAAGCTTTGTGACTTCCATTAAAAGGTATTTCTTGTCCTTCTCACCGTCACAAGGCTCATCAGCTTCCCCCATGTGTGAACAGAATTGCAGCACCCAGGCTGCAAAACGGCACTCAAGTACGGAGCCAATGTGGCTAATAACAGACAGACTGGGCTGGTACAGCGACTGGCTTCGTAGCTCATAGCTGTTGTAATTAGTGATGCTGATTCTCGATTCTCTCCTGAAAAAACAGAGAGTGTTTCTGAACTAACCAGCGGAGCTAAACAGGTGGGGTTTTTTTTTGTCATCATTGTTGTTAACAGGAGTCCAGGAAGAGAGAAAATTCATCTGTATCTGCAGCTACTAAGCAAGCGTCAGTTTGCAGTCTCGGTTCTCACGCAGCACCGGGAACGGCTGCGCCACTTCAACCCGGAAAAGCCTAAGGATGTCTTCGCAAATGAGACAATAAAATAGGAACCCGGGCCAAAACAAACAGAATGAAGAGATGAGCCTTTACACAAGCTGAACCGTAATAATGATTTATTATAATTTACTTGGGAGAATGAAAGCACAGTCCAAAAACTGAATTTACCACAAATAACCATAATTTCTTACCAACAGTCAAGTCTGAAGACTACCGTCTCCATTACTCAGTAAGCCTTTTTTTCTTTTTTCATCTATTAGGCACTATAAGCAAATAAATATTTTGCTTTGCTTTGCTGCACTGGCTTGGCCTCATATCTTCTTGAGTACTGGGATCTTGTCTGTAAGGGTTTGGATTTTTTCCCTCCAGGACCGGAAAGCTAACAGTAATACTCTTTGCCTACTATTGCTGCTGTAGTTCATTCCCTTCACCTTATGGAAAGAAGATTTTTCCTTTGTTTTAATGAGCTTAAATAAAGCCTTTACAGAACAGCTGCTGCATTCACAAGGTCTGGAAGTGAGCGGCTTTCTCGCAACAGCGCCTTGAGTAAAGATGCACAGAAAGTCCACACCGACATATGGTCCTTGGCACTGTGCGGTGAAGAAGCTGTACCTCTCCAGGTCCACCACTGATAACCTCCAAACAAGCTGGCGGAGGCATGACAGCCTATACAGTTACGAAAAGCTACACCAGCTGCCTTGTACGAGTAACGTATAGAAAGCATAGGAACAGTATACCACATTTGTAGAGGCCTTTGGCATCTCTGTAAGGGGAGGATGAATTTTCCCTGGGAATTAAACTGGCATAGCTAAAAAACTCGGTGATTTGGGTAAACTAAATTGTAAGTCTCATTCCACAGCAACAGCCATGTAGATACAAGGTGTTATTAAATGTTCCAGATATATCTCACATCAGGGTGAATACAATGACGGTCTTTAGCTTGGAGATTCACAGGTTTTGCAGGTTTGTGTCACAAGCCTAACAGTGTTATAAAGAGATTACATACATTCTCCATAGACACTTAAACCAATGTGCATCAGTGAGGGCATAATCCTCTTTAAAGTACTAAAGACTATGTAAAAAATACTGAAATGTAATTCTATAAAATCTGGTGAAATGATAGTAAAAGAAGTTTCACAAATTATGTCTCGTAGTACGTTAATGTTTACCTTCCATGTGATGAAATACCCAACAATACTTCATGATGCTAGGTGTTAACAACGATGACTCCTCAGCAGTGGGAGCATGAGAGACAGATAAACCGGAGAGAGAGGGGAGAGCAGGTTGAGGTGTGGGGTCTCGGCCTCCAGGCAGGCAGTGCCAGGGCTGGGCTGGAGCCCAAGAGGAACCGTCCTCACCATGTAGTAACCTGGCCTTAGTCCTTCTTCCACGCTTACCTGGAGGTTACTTGTCCTGAAACATCGGAACACTCTTCTTCTAGTTCCCTAACAGTCCTGATATTGAATTAAAATAAACCCTGAGAACCCAAAATAAACCAGGATCTGTTTCAATGGACAGGATGGAGGCTAGCTTTTACAACTAGCCCTAGTTCCTTTACACACCTTCTGAAAAGGACATTATATGTGGACAGCTCCCAAATTAAAGTCTACTAACAAATGAGAAAAATAAAACCTACACCTCAAACAAGAAGCAACCAGAATTTGACTATAAACGTTAGCTGTGTAATTAAGTAATCATTTATAACTTCCTATAAAGTGTCATATATTTCAAACATCTCTTCTTAGCTTACTGTGGAGAAATAAATTCCAAAGAGCTAGGGGGTTTTTTGGTGGCTTTGTTTTTGTTTTTTTTCTCATTCTTTTTTCCTTTCTTCTTTTTTTTTTTTTTAATAGACTATTGGATTCTTAATAGGTTGTTGACACTTCTGTCGTAAGGCTCCTTCTCATCTTAGATGAAAGACAGAACAAGTAGCCCATTTTCTTGCACACAATAATAGACGATTCACTTGGATACACACAACTACCATCTAAAAAACCTCAGTGTGAGTCTAAAATTAGAATTCTGTGATATGACTCACAAGGAGAAGCTTTGTGACAGAAACTAGGATATTTTTAAGCAAATGAAGTCTAAAGTACAAAATAAAAACTGCATTCTAGAAATAGGCTATGGAATAAATTGCTAATAATCGTTAGGTGTTATTTTATATCTCTGTGCTTTATCCACCTTCAAGTATATTCTCTGAAGTATGTTATCATCCTGATAATGAAAGGTGGTGAAGCTTCTGATTTCCACAAAAGGGCAAAACAGGATTACAGGAAAACAGTAGCACTTTCTCACTGATATACTTTGCCTTTACACTACAGAAGTCTCTACATTATTATGCAAGCATGGTCGGCGATAGTTCCTTTCCAAAACTATTTTAATACTTATTAATTAGTAACTAAGGCCAAGAGATATGTCCTTCTACAATTTTCTGTTCCTCTGGTATTAAAAAACAACAGAGGTGGCATTCCAAAAGGGAGGGTAATTTATGATGATGACAATTTGCTATGTTCAAATTTAATAATACACCAAAATGTGCAAGATGTATTGTAGGAAGATACTACAGCACAGCTGTGAGAAGATAAAGCTTAATTTTTCAAGCCTGCAGTATATGCTAATACAAACAGGAGATGATTTAGAAGTCACAAAACAGACAAATGACAAATGTCATAACCTGCATAGAAAAACCTGTNGATCTTCAAGGTCCTTTCCAACCTAAACCATTCTATGATTCTATGATTCTATGAAATGACAAATGTCATAACCTGCATAGAAAAACCCGTCATGATAATACTTCGAAGGTATTCTGCTTCCTGCGACCCCAACCCAACGCTATTACTAAAATAACTGTCTGTCTAGCGGCCTGTCAGAATAGAGAGGGTGCTCTCAAAAATACTCATCATTGTAATATTTTCCTTCTCAAAATCTTTATCTTCACTAAACCCTCAAAACTGACACGTAATTGTTCCTATGTAGACTTCTTGAAATATCACCCCTTTCACACCAGTAACAAATATGGCAGATGTTATTTTAAGATAAAGTCTTAACTGAAAACAGTGTTTGAGCCTCAGATAGGGACTTATCACAACCAACGTTAAACAGCTGCAGTGTGGATGCCTACATATGAACTTGTCAAACAAGACTGAGCAGAGTGGAGGCTGCTGAAGACAGCTTCACATAAAACACAATTCGCCTGACATATTTTGGATATCCACTATATTTCAGAAGCACCATTTTTAACCACTGCCTCTAAAGCATACCAAGGAGGATTTTCCTCTTGCATTTTGCCTCTTGCATTTTGTTTAATGACTCCTGTCCTCAATGTTTTAATAGAGGCATATAAGAAGAATTTCGGGTTTTGAACTGTGTTCCTCCAGAACCAAATGAAAGCAATCTCAGTGTGAAACACTACCATGTCAACCATTTTCTGCCCTAAATATATACTTTATCCCAGGTGAAAACTGAAAAAAAAATGTTGATTTTTCTTAAGTAGCAACTCATATGCAAATACGTTTGTCATTTATATCACCTGCGTGATCTTTAGTGCTTTGGATCCTGGTTGACCATCAGCTAAGTGGAAAGAAGAGCACAGATTAGTTTACCAACCTGTAAGAACTGTGCTGCGATCATCAAAAGTGCAAGCAAGGAAAAAAAGTAAGTAGGAACATGTTGATTTGGGGAGAAAAAGCAGTAGAAAATTGTAAGCAACGAGATGATACTACTAACTATAAAAAAAACTTTAAAATTTATTTTAAATCACTCACTTGGAATTTCTTAACAAAGGAAAAACTCTAAAAATCAAAATATGGGACCATGCCGCATTACAGAAATGCTACATTGCACAGTCTGCCCCAGGACTGTGTTCTCATCAAGGAGAACACAAAATGAAAGCTAACTGCAGTAAAAACCCATCGTACGGTTCTTTTCACAGAGATACTGATTGCTCTGTATATGACAAAACATTATAATGCAACACGATACCTAGAATTCAGTACGTACTTTAGTTATTTGTGATACTAATTCAATGTTTTGTTATCCTTTCCCCTATGTTTGTGCAACATCTACAGGTAGCACAGAACTTGCCTGTGCCGGCAATACATCAGATTATTACTGGCAGATACCTGGGGCAGAAGAGACCTGAAGTGGATTCTCTCAGGACTTGTTTCCATATGCATAAACCAGAACTAAATACTTCTAGCAATGGTGATTTCATAGCTAGCCGTGGCAACTTTCCTTATCCAATGTTAACTAATATTTAACCTGAATACCCCTGGCTGCAGCCTAACCTTTTCACATGTTTTTCTTGTAGTAAATGAAAACACTTGATCTCTTTTCTCTTTCTGTTTTACTCTTTAAGGATTTCCTTTTCAGCTATGATGTTTTTCCAGCTGTCTTAACCTTCACACATAAATCTTCTATTTCAATATTTTGTTCTGAAGTAATATTAACTTAAAGTTTCTCACACTGAAAAAAAAATAATATTTAAATCCTGCTTGAATTCCTCTCGTTAAGTAACACACGGCCTACAATGCTATTCAGATTCCCAAGTCATCATTTGGATTTACTTGGCCTTCAGGTCCTATAGTCTACAGCGTCAATAGAATCGGAAGAGTCTGTTTTCCCTTTACGCACTGCCAATGTGTAATGAATTGCCTAAGTTACAAGACTCGCTCACCGCAGAGGCTAATAATTTACCCTGGCATCTTTTGTAACTCAAGAATCTTCCAAATCCAAGAAAGCTGCAGGAATCAAGCTGGGACATTTCAGAGAGTGAAAGATTGCAAAGAAAAGGCAGCAGTAGCAGGACTGCATGGAACCAGCATACACCAGCAAACTGAACAGAAGCAACCTTAATCGGAGCAGTATTTGTGATGTGAGGGGTAAAACTCAATTGTGCAAGGCGTGCAGCGTGCCCCTCCTGACCAACCACACCTTTTCAGTCTCGCTCACATTTACAAATGTGAGGCTGCAGTTTGATTTCACAGATGATAAATGGTAAATGGTACTGAACGGGGAGACCCTCCCATTTGCCTTTTTGCCAGGAGCTCACCTGACCTCTATAAGCCAATTTTCAGCTGGTTCAGGTCTAAGGAGAAAGAGCACTGGTGGTAAGAAAGTTGGGAACACACACATGTTGAACCAAGGTAGCTTTCAGTAGCAGGTATCTGTTAAATCAGCTTAGCTTAATGTTAAACTGTGGCTCTTGGTACTGTTGACTGTGAAAACAACCAAAGGAAATGACTGATGAAGGTACATATTAACAAAGTGCCTATGAGCTAAATAGAAAAAAAATCCTACTGTTTGATTAATGGCTAGTGCTAGCACAGCATGGAAAAGAAATGCTAGGATGTAAAAGAAAGAAAAAGAAGAGCAAAAACTTAAGGGAAAAAAAAAAAAAGGGAAGGACAATCCAGAAAAAAACCCAACCCATGGCATTCTGTGAATAGCGCTAATATAAGGAAGGCATTAAAATTACAGATGAGACTCAGTTGTGGTAACTTTACATAAAACAAGGACTGGACTTTAAACGACTTTGACCTGTGTGTATTGAAGCTTTTCAGGAGTGTGTGAAGATTACTAGAACAACTATGGCTCCTCTCCATCATAGTGGGTCTTCATGAACGACCACGTTGCTTGCTTTCCCACCATGGCTCTTCCTGCACTACGAAGTCTCCCTACAGGGAATTTACAAAAGCCCAAGATTCCCACAGGCCAAAACGACTTTAAGAGCCTTATAGGAACAGCGGTGTGACCCAAAACCTAAAAGATGATTAAGAAAAAAAAAATAATTACGCTTTCATATCATTTGTAGAGGGGTGTTTTTAACACCACAAAGCGATTGTCTTGTAAGAGTATCTCACTCAAACACCTGCCTCAGGTTGTCAGCTTCTGTAGCAGTCACGCCACCGTTTATGTCCCCGAAAGCCCGACTTGCCTGACCCAGGCGGGACGGACCTGGCAGCCCTGAGCACGGCGCAGGGTAGCACCGTTTGAGCGAGCGCTGAGGGAAGGGTAGCAGCGAGCAGAAGCTAGCGGAAAGATGCCGCCTGCAGCTAAGGGTATGTGTCTACCAAATCTGTGGATTGATACCTACCTTCCCAATTACAATTAACCTTTGCTCAGAGGTGCCCCCCGCCCCCATTTAAAGTAGCAAGGCCACTCTTTTCTGCAACCCTTGACTATTACACAGGTTATAAAAATCCTACAATTAAAATGTAATAGGAAGGATTTTTGCTTCAAAAACATGCCCTTATTAATTAAAATTCAAGTGACAAGGGATCACGCTCCTTCTGGAGAGGCCTGTCTCTCTCCCTCGAGTGCAAACTGAGCTATAATGAATAGCCCTATGTCTCAATTTTTATTAGGATGACCGGGACGATGAAGTTAGAGATGATAAATCATATTCTCGATGCCCACCTCTCTCCTGTGCCCTGCCTGGCCCAGACTAACGGAGTAGACTCTCCATTCTTCTGGGCAGAGAGAGCACTACTGCAATAAGCCTTTGCCCAGGCACCACAGGATAAGACAGGTTGTGTTCACACCTGCATGCAAACCCACAGCTCAGCATGCCACACATCTTTGTGATCGTTTTATCCCAAATGGATTTCTGAGGCAGTGATATGCAGTCTTACTCAAAAAGTCTGTAACATTTACATGGTGTACTGCAAGTGTCACAATCACCAACAAAGGGAAGTGGCTAGCAATTTTTTTTATTTAAAAAAAACAAACCACGCCACAAAACAACACCAGAACCAACTTTGTTGCTCTCTGACGGTTTTTAGGAGAGCTGATACAATTGCATTCACTTGCAGCATGTACAGCAGAGATTTCCAAACTGGTGCGGAGAATCCCAGTGAAGAGTGGTATTCTCCTGATCTTTCCTACACTCTCTCACCACAAACACTTACTGGCAACCTGTGAGGTGAATACGAGACAACAATGTGGAGGAGGGAGCACAGCTTGCTTTACCTCTCTCCCTCAATCCTGACGAATTCCCAGCACTGACACCTTGCAGCACTCGCTGACGGTGTCACACAAGAAGAAGTCTCCTGCCTCAGCTGACGGCCGGGTACAAAACCAGGTGGTGTAAAGCGCAGCTGCTGCTTGGCACTGACTGCAGATGCCCCAAACCATCTCCGTTCCTGTTACACCAGTAATACTGTCAATTCCACTCTCACCTTGAGCTGCGCACCCAGCTCCAGCTGCACCGGTTCTGGGCTGCCACGCAAACGTGCCAAGAAATATCTCCATGTTCCTATGTCTGGACCTGCTCCTATTTCAGTTGACTATAATTTCTGAAAGGTAGAGCAACCTTAATTCACAAGGGCTAAGGTAGTCGCAGTGCAGATTGCCTGCTCATCCATAATGCAGAACTATAGACTAAAAAAAGACTTAGGCTCCAAGCACTCCAGTCTTGGCACAGGTGAAGCATTTATTGAAATAGTGCTTCTGCAGCAAAACTCAGATCCCAGCAATATCAAGCTGAACTGATTTAATCTGAGAAGGAAAGAGTGCAGTCAGAGGTATGACTAACACACAATGCCAAATATGCATTTAGTTCATACATTTTATTCTAAAATGTCTTCACTTAGGAGGTCACTTAATTATTATTGCTTAATTTCCAAAAAGAAAAAACCCACAAACTTATAGCCGACTGAATTATGTATCAGATTTCTATGGAGCAAAATACATAAAAATGAAAAACAATTATGTCAACAAACCCGATGTGCAAATAAATAGAACAGCCATTTTGTCAGCCACAGCTTTTAGATGTTTAGAAAGTTAGTACATAACAATTTGAATGTCCACATGCTCTGTAAATAGCTCCTGTAGCATCCTCCTTACTCATTGCTTCAGAGTACCAGCCTGGATAATCTTCCCTGATCCTTTCCTGTGCCTTCATAACCATCAAGCACCTCTGCCATTTCTCACATGCGTTTCTTCCTATTCCTCAGCAGTGTGCTTAATTTCATAATTTTTTATTTTCTTGCTTCAAATCTCTCATTATTTTTCTCTGGGATCCTTAGTAAGAACTTGACTTCTTTCAAATATATAGTACACTGAGATATATAGATAATATACTAAGACCCCTGCCTGTTCTGTGAGCAGTGTTGCCTGACCATACCCTTCCACTCTCCCATTCATTTCTGTCTACCTGGACTGTCTTATCCTAATGTTTAAACCACAAATTCTCTGGGCAGGGAATATTTCCTCACTCGACGTTTATGGGCACTTTGAACAACCATTGTCCAAGATTGCAGCCTAAAAATTAGCAAACACAAATAAAAATAGCAAGGAAAAAGACAGTAACTGTACAAACGTGGGGAACATCAAACAGGAGCATTCTGGAGTTGGAAAAGTGCTGTAGCGGGCCTAAATGGGACAAACTCTGCATCTTTATTTATTCTCATATCATTTTACTAAGGCTACATGGAAATTATTCATGCTAGCTGTATGTAGTGGCTGGGAAGCTGAGTTCAGATATCTTAAACTGAAAAACAATAAATGGAAGGAAAAGCCATGGGATGATAAAGTTTCCAGATTTAGAAGATGCCTAAGGGGGTAGTGAGGATTCTGTGCATGCAAGCTTTTGTTGAAGGCAGTGGAAGCTGGTATGTAAAGAAAGAAAGAGGTTGGGAATTTATGATTAAGTTTAAAAGTTAAACCTACAGCCACACTGACAATTTGTTTCTAGTCAATAGCATCATTTGAACAAAAACATACATTCTCAATGCAAGCTTTTAGCTGCAGCATTTAGGTGTAGAACTTAAAAAAAAAAAAAAAGACAATACCTTTATTTAATAATGCATTATAAGAACTTAAAAAAAATAATGAATACTCAATGAATACTGCAAAGACATCCTGTGATATGTTATCTAAAAGGTCACCAACTTCAGCACTAATAATTCGCTCATTCAATATGAATTCTTCAATGCTTAACAATATAATGAAGTACAGTTCTTGTTTGGAGACAGCAAATAGTGCTAAATAAATAAATAAATATTAGTTTATCAGTAGAGCAGATCTTGTCGACTTCATAGCTGAGAAGAAGATAGATATAATTTCTATTGTCTTTTCTATGAGAAAACTAACGCACAATCAGGTCACATGGCAGAAACAGAACCAAAGTCTCATAATCTTCAAGTCAGTGTCCTTTCCCATGGATCCACATTCATAACATCAGCTGCTTTTAAACACCACTATTATGCTATACCAAAGGACTCATATAATCAGAGCCCTTCAGATATGCCACAAATATTTTCCGGTAGATAAGTTTAGAACAGCTACTAAAGTTTAGAAATATTGCCTGACTTTGTACTTCACTAAAAAACCAGGAACGGCCATTCATGAAGGGATGGCAGAGAGCACCAGCCCGAGTCAGCCTCTTACCTTGAAGTCGTTGCATGACATTGGCAATATCTCTAGACCTCGCCCCTAGTCGGGACGAGGCCATGATGTCTTCGCAGCGAGTCTGCTTCCCCTGACAGAAGTCTCCCTCCAACCTCGGTGAGATGAGGACCTCGGACGGCTTCCTTTAGCCCTCAGCCCTGGCACAGCATGGCTGGGGCAGTGGGACGCCCCAGTCCAACGCCGGCCCTCGCAGGGCCGGGGAACAGCGCTGGCGAGCAACCTCAGCGCCTGCAAAAGAAAGTACCGAGGCTTAGAAGAAACTTTTACCCACTCTGCAAGACTAAGAAGTCTGAGTCTTAATGGCTATTTTAACACGTAAAGAGTGGTATGTTTTTGTGCGTACTGCACACCCCAGCCAGAGACACAATTAACGCTGAAAGCTTGCTTGGCAATCATCAGCGGAATGAAGCTGCAAAAACAAATCATTAAAAACAATTGGCAATGCACCAGAAATCAATGCTTTCCTCGGGATGCTTGTGGATGTTGGTTTAGAAATAACAATAACCTTATGCATATTAAAAGTAATACTGTCATACTTCTTAATGTAAACAATATTAGGCGCAAAGGAGCAAAATGAAACCACTTGTAAAATCCAAAAGCTGTACAACTCCCATTCTATGTCACCATGCTAGAAAGGAGCACGTAATAGTAACTCATTGATCAGGATAATCCATAACTCCACTGGACTATGTGCTCTAATCTGAAATATTGAGATTCACATGCTTTATTATTAAATAAAATCATATTTACATTCAATTTTCTAGTATGTGATGTTGTTGTATTTTTGGGTCATTTAACTCCAAAAGCTGTGAACTAGAACTGCTCCATGAACTTAACACTGTTGTAACTATAATAAGATCTACATAACTATAAATCTGGTCTAAAAAAAATAATAAAAATAAGATTCCTCAGATAATGGCATCAGTAACATTTTATCTTCTGAGGAAGAAGTACATATTGTGTATGTATGCACCTATTTCCCTGTTAAGAAAGAACTGAGCGTATAGACACCAAGAATAATTGTATTCATACTCCACACGCTGGGTGCATCCCAAATTCAAGATGATACGCAGCTGATCAATATCAGAAGGACGAGTGGGTTTATTGGCACTGTGCACTTTTCTCTTTTCCTGGCAGAGAAGAGAGTCCTCCAACGTCAGGCAGACAAGCCTTTCGGCTGCGCAGCTTTAGGCACGCTGACCTGTCCCAAAGGAGCTGTGTCAACATGTAAGGGCTGCCAGAGGAAATCACGTTTCAACATTTCCTTTTCTGACCCTTCAAACCCTTCCTGACCCAAGGAACTCCCTGCTTTCCCTCTTACTGCCATTTTTACTGTATGTTTACCTCGTATTTTGGATACATAAGCGCTGCTCAGGTCAGCAGACCCAAGCTGGCTGTAAATTAGCGGAGCTGAGGGAAGTACACTTCTGATGGATCAAGGCACAGAACAGACTGTACAGTCCACCCCTGTGCACAGGCGTGGGCAGACTGGTACCAATACCTACTCCAGCCACATTACTGCTGCTTTTGCATATGCCTCCACTTTGCCCAAGACATCTGGATGCTCATATCCGCGCTCTCTTCCCATGCATGCCTGCTCAGTCCTTCAGGAGCCTCCTCCCGTCCCTCCCCTCCCCCTTCCCACCTCCCCAGGCTTTGCCCCACACCCTTCTCGGGGTGCGCAGAGACTCTGCAGATCAGTCACCGCTTCCCAAATGTGGAAAGGCGTCCTGGCAGCTGGGAAGCCTCACCCTCGCGACAGCTAGGTGCGAGAAGGTGCCACCATCGCACCTCTCGGCTGCAACGCTGGCTGGGGCTGATGGTCCCCTGGCACCGAGCATCAACAGCCAGAGCTCCCTTCCACAGCCGACACCAAAGAGCGCCCAACTTGGTGGACGGGGAGGAGGAGGAGGTTTTCTGTTGCTCACGCTCACATAGCTCAGCTTGGTGAACTTTGCTTCCTTCCCGATATTTAAACGAAACATCAGGTTTTCTAACCCCATCCAAAACCAGAAATATTTGTAACAAAGTGGGTTAAATGAAGCCTTGTTTCTGCAGCAAAGGCACTGCTAACATTTCGAGCAGTAATGCCAGTGAGGTACAGCAACTTTTAATAGCAAGCTGCTAGACTAATTGTTGGGCAGAGAGAAGGGGTATTAAAAATGCCTCGTCTGACTGGTTTTTGGCTAACAGCAGTAGCAATATCAGAATACCAGCCCACTCGCACCGTGACAGAGCTGGTTGTAAATCAGCTGTACATGAGCAGATTTAGAGCTGTGGAAATAGTAGATCCAACTCCAAGTTAAAAGCGTCTGGGAAATTGTAATGAAGATATATGTTCAGTCTACTCATACAGCGGGCTGAGTCACTGCGCAGCGATAAACGGCAGACTGGCAATTAATAATTTATCTAGCTGATATTAAATTATATGCTGCATAAGAAGAATCTGCAGTTCTAAATACGGCTCCTCATTCAAAAGCTCCTTTGCAAGCAGTGGGAATTAACTCATTTAAAGAAGATACTAAGTTACTACAGGTGGGAAGGAAAGCTGCTCCTCTGCACAGTCACCTCCACAGGCAGAAAACCGCCGCTCAGAGCACAGCGAAGACACCGGCAAAACAGATGAAACGAAGCTTCGTGCACCCTTCTCGCTGGTCTTTAGCCAGCAGCTAAAGCTCCATAGAACAAGAAACCTACATGGGCAGTCAGCTATCCAATGTAACGCAGAGGGGAGTTTTTTCCTGACTTCTACAAATAGTTAAAGCCTGCTACAAAAGATTTCTTTTTTTTTCCCCACTAAAAGATTATACTTTTCAGATTTGTAAACATTAAAATCTGAATTAAATGCTCTCATAGCTGTTACACAAAATCATTTGTAATAAATGGAATGACTTTTTCATTTCAGTGCCAGACACAAAGATGTATCTTCAGATGGATATGTTTTCAAAATGCACAGGTTTTTAGAAAAGCGTATGGCTTGAATCTCATAAATCTTACCCTGAAATAAGCCTAAAGGACTATATGAGCTATTCCCGGCTTTAACATTCAACAAGTGATTATTCATTATTATTAATTATTAATCTTTGGGTCTGAACATACAGGGAATGAATACACAAGAGTGAAACGGAATGGTTTTGCATATAAATGAGATAAATTTTTTATTACATTTGCCACTTATCTGGATTTAATGGATAAAGTTATGCTGACACCATTTTCTTATATTAATATCCTAGTAGTCTGTTTTTAGATGAAAAAAAGGAAACGTGACCTTCTTCTGTCATATAAAAACCATTAGGCCTAGCAATCTGCTCTAGTAATATCCAGTTTACAATTCTCTGGATTGTATTGTTTCTCTCTTCAAATGCCAGAAAAGTAGGATCTCTGTTCTGTGGAAGAGATAAGAAAACCACCAGATCTATTATGGGTTAACTTTTCTGGGTCCCCAGTGTAATTCCCATTTTTAAATTGTGCTCGGGAGTGTTTTAAGTTATCTGCAATTAAAAAAAGAGAATATATTTTCCTTTTCCCTCTTGTTGGTAAACCTAGAGTACCATTGGCAAGACCAGGTTGTATTTTATCTTTTAGTTCTTAAAATTTATAAAACATATTAAAGGAAAACAGACAGGCCTGTCAGCAGTGTGGTTCCAGAAAACCAAAGAGACATCTGCTAGGTGCAGACAGCATATAAGGGGTGCAACAATGGCTGAAGATAAACCTGACCAAAAAAAGGGTAAAAAATTCTCTGACTGTCCTTCATGTTGGCACAAATTGCAGATTCCCACACCACCGGGTTGATGCCACATACAGCAGCCTAGGGAAGGTTGCTACTGAGGTGAAAACATGGATGTACCTGAAAACAGATTTTTAAACTTCTATAATCTCCCATTATAGCAGCAATGGATAAAGAAACTCCAGACAAACAAGGATAAACACAAATAAGGTATTGATGAGAGCAAGAAATAGACAGGTGGCAGGCAGTGAAAGGACTGTTTCTAATCTGGGACATATCAAAAAGAGATATTTGAGAGGACAAAACCAGAGTAATAAATTCAAGGAACTCCTGCAGCTAGAAGTCATTTCAAATGCTACATAGATATAAGACATATAATGGAATAACTAAAATAACTATAGCACGTGAACTGAACCAAATCTCAGGAACAACAGAAATAAGGACAAGTGCTGGAGCACCATTATATGTTACCGAAGAGGCAGAATTCCCTGGTAAGAAACAGTGGTACAGAACTGACCAAGTCAAAGAACACTCCCAGGAGAGGACTTCCAAGCATGGGGTACTGCTGTAGTGCTATAGGTCCACTTTGATCCACAGGTTCTGCTTCTGAACCGTAAGAGGTCTTCAAAATGCAGCCAGAGTGATAAATGCTGCTGAAACAGATGTGATTCTTTGAGACAACAGAGACCCTCATGTCAATCAGGAATAAGTGATCCCCACAAAGTAGGAACCAGAATTTTCTGGAGGTCATAACAACAGTTTTCAACAGCAAATAATCACAGAACCAGTTATTTTAGGTTGGGTTTTAGTTAGTAGTGAGGAAAAAAAAAAAGAAAAAGAAAAAGCTAGTCATAGAAAATAGCTCTAAGGAGCTGATTGATGTAGTCCAAACTATTAGAAGAATAACCCAAAGCACATAAGCAGGTCAGGAAATGATTTAAAGAGACAGTGCTTTAAAAAAAAAATAGTAAAAAATAGGGAAATCAGTTACAGAAGTCAAATGGACTGAAGAGTACAGTGCCTCTCCTGTGAAGCAGACTGGGGATTTCTTTAAGTCCAAGGTTCGGTAACTGTACACCTGTGCAGTGGAGAATAAAACTGCTCCAGACAGAATTGGAAAAGCCGTGACTCACAAATAAGTGGGCAGAAATAAAGGATGAGAAGTGAAGAGCTCTGCCATGGTATGTGCCGTCTACAGGGATGAAGAGAGACATGCTGAAAGACCAGCTGAGTTAGACTAAGGAAGTAAAGATGGTAAACAAATGGTTATTAGCCAGATATGTAAAAACAAAGTAGAAAATAAGATCAAGCGGAGATTAATTTGCCTCAGTTAGTAGTATACCGCTTTTTCCACTGAAGACAATTCTGATAGTCAAAGGCACAGCAGAAATGGAAACAGCATCATCTGAAATAAAATCAAAATTGAAAATGGAAGAACTTGATAAAATTCATCCCAGAATACTGAAAACTTGTAGCTGATTAATTGAGAATCCATTTATAAACTTATTTGAACAAATCGGTCAAGCTGCAGGTAATACCAAGTGGATATATTAAAATCAGGAGCTAGGATGAAGGCGTGGGGTAGAATGATCCAAAATGATTCTTATACTGTCTTCAAAGGAAATGTGGTACTTCCTCGCTGGTCTTCCAAAATCCAGGCCAACAGAAGAGTCCCTTTGGCAATCATTACAGATGGTTGAATTGCAAAGCTGCAGTTGTTTGCTTAAGCACAGCGTAGCACAAGTCAGCGCATACTGGAACTTTCCCAAGTCCAATGGGACATAACTATGCACCGAATAAGATCATGGAAAAAAGTAATTTTGGCTCTGAAAGGTGTTTTTGATAGTTGAATCCCAACAGTGTCACTCTGTGCTTCCTTTCTCTACTGCATGGATTGCTTTTGAACAGAAAAAGGTGGAAGAAGAGACAGATAATGACCTTTGACAACACATTGGAACAGGAACACTGGAACAAGATGTTCTCACCGACCATCCAACCCCAAACTGACTTGATGAGCAATAGTTACCTGGAGATATTGAAATTTGTTTTTCTTGGGGAACAGGGGTGGGAGGGCGACAAGAGAAAAGTTTGGATCCCTTCTGGAGCTCCAGATTATTTTGGTTCCTCTAGTTATGCTTCAGCTTTGTTTGGAGCGGAACAAAAGTTCTTCATTTTGCAGCAGGTTGAGGGTCTGCAACTGCAATTAATTATTTGGAAGATTCAAGGTAATTTGCACATCTGACATTTAAATCTGTGGCATATATGGCACACAATTTTTCTGTGTTTTACCTACAACTGTGCTTTAGTATTTAAAAATTATTTGTAGGACCCTAGTCATGCACACGCCTATGTGTGTATTTACATTTCAGCAAGTCAGCATTTTGCTTTCTGCTTTCTATTATGTATTTTTGGGGGATGGGCAAAAATCCAGTGGAATAAAACTCTGATTTTTGTCTTGAAAGCTGTAATTCCTTTTGAACAGAAAACACAAAGCATTCTAGGAGAAAATAGAAGGCAGAGACTTGCTATTTTTTTAGAAAAATTGGCAGAACATACATTGCTAGATATATTCAAGGGAAGGTCATTCACTGTCTTTCTGATATGAAAAGTTAAATACAGTGTATATTACAGTTTAGGTGTCACGCTATTTAAATTCTGCAGGAATATATTATAGTTTATATAGATGTAGGTAATAGCAGGAGACTGGGATGAGTAGCTCATTACCTTCTACAAACACAGGATATAATCCTTGCCTCGAAGAGCTTACTATCTGTGCAGACAAAGAGAGGCCAAGATTAAGATCAGAGGTCACAATACACAAGCAAATAGGACAGAGTGAAGTTCAGATATAATTTGTAAGCTGGTTAATGGTAGGAGAGCCGTTCTGATTTTTTCGGTTTTAATACTGATATGGCACCTAGGATTTCTGTGGCATGACACGACCTACAGCAGAAGGCTCTTGCAGAGGTACACGTGTAGGAGAAAAAAAAAAAAAAAAAAAAAAGACCACTAAACCAGAAAACACTGAAGCATTTCAGGAATGGGTGGGTCAAACCGAGTTTGCGATAAGCAAGTAAGCATCAATTCTTTGGTATTTCTGCACATCTCCCAAGCAAGGAAGCTTAGCTGAAGAATAATATGTGAGCAAGGGGCAGATACAGCTGACATAAGAATGGAAAAGCAGAAGCACCTCTGTTTTCCCCATTAAATCTGTGCCTTTGAGTGAAACAAAGGCAAAAGTTCAGTTGCTTCAGAGGTACGCCGCTGCTGTTATTTTTGTGACCTCTGAGATGACACAAGACCTCTAAAGTTCTGTCACTAGCCATGGTAACGAGGAAGTATGGAAATAATCATTTATGTTTGATGTATGTACTTTCCGAATAACTACAGCCACTACTTGAAAAGAAAAAAATTGAGCCACAACGCACTTCCTTTAACAAAATGTAACTGAGATGGATTAATGATGATCACTCTCGCTTGTGCTGACCTTGGAAGTTCTCCAGGGATTCACACCTTGTTCAGTGCCTCACCCAGCAAGATCCTCCTCGGGGCCAGGGACTCTTACCTTCTCCCTAAATACATTTAAATACTAACAGGGTGCTGCTGCTCCTTCTTCCCTCCGCAGCTCTGCTCTCCCTGACCCAGTATCAAAGCGTTACTTTCTGTGAGCAGCACACTTGCTGGCACACTGCGTAACTCAGCGTAGCTCTAGTAAAGTTCACAGGAAGATGCTCCTAAGGTCCCCAAGTACACAACAAAATGCTTTGAGGATTCTCATATTTTAATAAGGAGAAAGTAATGCTGCTTGTAAGGTGTACAGTCACAATAAGATTCTTGTGTCTGTATTATTTGGGGCAGTCCAAATCACTACTGGCACTTATCACAATTACTTAATTTAAAGAAAAAATAAAATAAAATTTTAAAAAAGTCACAAATGTATTTGGGTTCATCAGTGATCAATACCTATGCCTTGGTATTTTGTATTCAGCAACACAGAATTGCCATTGATACATAAAATCTCTAAAGGTATATAATATTGTATATTTGTATATACAAATATAGTTTGTATATTAATATACAAACAAACAAAAGCCCCAGCCACTAGGAACAAGAATTAAAAGAACAGGAGGGAAGTAGAGCGATTATTACTTCTGCTTTCACATCTTGCAGAGTTTGCAAAGATGAGAACTGAATCACTCCAACGTGCAGCACCGTGCGCATTGTGGAGAGCTCCTTTTGCCAGGGGAAACTTCTGTGCTTTAAGAGATATGTTAAATATCCCATATGACAATGGATATGGACTCCTCCCAGGAAAAAAAAAAAAAAGTAAGTAACTACAAATTTTAACACTGTACCTCATAAACCAGTTTTGTCATGTCATTCAGCACACAAAACTTAGTATGATAAGCAAAAAAACATTTCTGTTTACCAGTTAAAATAACACAGCACGCTCATATTCTCTGTCCAGAGGCAATATTTTAATGTAGCTCATCAGCATTTATAGCTTGGAATCTGTTTAAGTGTTAAAGTGCACACAAGAACCAGGAAAATAATTATCAGATCACAGAAAGCAAACAGTCCATCACTAGTACTACTACAGGAAAGTGTGTGCCTGTTAAGAGTCTTTCAACAGGCTCGGCACTTGAAAAGTGCTGGCGAGCAGCCAGAAACACCCCATACTACTTCCCTACAAGCCACATAGGTATAAATCCCTCACAGCGATGAGCACTGGTGCTCCCCGTAGCATCACGTAGATGATATTTACATAAGTAACTCCTCATCTATTTGCAGGAGCTGGTCTATTACAGCAGATCACTAGCAGTCCTTGCAAGCACTTTTCCCCCAGCATGAATACGGTTGAAAATACAGTTGTCAAATTCCTAGTAACAACCTTGTCTGTTAGCATTTCAGCAGGTCTCACCTCTGGGGAGTTACCACGCGTACTGGGGAGCATATGGACTCTACGCATCTTTGTTGCGGTGCGCTTGTCCTTTTTGCATCATCACTGCACGCGACCCAGCCTACAGCTGGCTTCTTGGGAGCGCGTATGGATAGTCACATCTTCCTCGATAACTACATTTTGGCCTGCAGCGTGTGACTGAGCACAAAACCGGGTATCTCTGCAACGGGCACACACGTGTGGGCTCCAGGAGGCGAACCACGGCCCTCCTCCGGGATTTCCTACCCCCGTACTCAGGAAAGGGCAAAACCTCAAATCCACCGAGGAAAACGGGCGAACTCCACAATCACGGCAGCGAGTGCCGATGAACCTCCAGATACTTTGGGGGCGGGGGGGGGNGCACAACACGCCGCCCCGCCCCGCCCCGCCCCGCCGGCCGGCGGCCAGCGAAGCAGGTGCGGGGGTGGGGAGAGGGCGGCGAGCGGGGCTGCGCTGCCCGTGCCCGGCGCTGCCCGTGCCGTGCCCCTGCGGCGCTTCCCAGGCCGCGATGTCACTTGTCCCCGCCGCCGCCGCCGCCTCCTCCGGGCCGCAGCCCGCCTCCCCCTTCCCCCCTCCCCCCCCGCCGGTGCCCCGGTGCCCGCCGTCCTTGCGCGCATCGCGGGGGATGGGGGGGTGCGAGGCCGGGGCAGCGTCTCCCGGGGTGGCTGCTCTGACCGCTGTGCCCGGGGAACCGGGGGATGGAGCACCGGCCTCAGCCCCGAGCCCAAACACCCCCGAAGTGCGCTTTTAGCGAGCTGCCAAAATACTTCTGGGAATGGCCGTATCGAGCTGTCGCTGCTAATTACCATTGCTGGTTGAATTACTAGCGGCATTGTTGCGTTACGTAGCGTTCTGTCGGGCATTACCTTTGGCGTAGGCTCCAGAGCATCATCGTGCACAAGGCAGGGAGCTGCACAAGCAAAGTGGGACACCGGCACTTACGTAAGAGCAGCAGGACAGAAATATTCGAAGGAGCTAGCAGGACGGGTCTGCCACTCTCGAGCTCAAACCACACTAGCCGTGCCACGGTGTTTATGCCACCGCTATAAAATGTGATTCTGCCTCTTCAAAAGACCATTACACAAACCCCACGACTTGGTTTTTCCCTCCTTCATTTCTGCTGTTACAGTTAAGGCTGGCTTCATGCAGGAGACAGAAGGATATTTTTCTGCTTGATGATCTCTGGTCTGTACCATTGGGAAAGAAAAACACTCCTATAGAGCTGAAATGGAGAAGTTGGGAGAAACAGTGCCAACGTGCCTCCTCGTTTTTCATCTTTTCTGGCACTGCTGCAGTGCTTCTACAACATTAGTATGCGGGGTGTTTACTGAGTGGATGGATGAAATCGGAGTTAGGCAGCAGAGATTACTCAGCATCATCCCTTCCCTTAGCGCTAGTCCTGTTAACATTGGTGCCACCCTTGTGACATGAACACTTACACTTGTGGCACCTATCCTGACACAATACACAGTTATGGATCACACACTTGGAACCAAGATACTGTGTGGAAGACACAGACATACCGGGAGTTACAGCAAGGATTCTTGTGAAATGGGGGGGTACGTATCTAGGTCACCTCCAGCCATCCACAAAAATTGGCTCTTCCTGACAATGAGTGTAGCCAAGCATATTGGATCTGAAATTTACCTCCTCTCGAGGGTTGTAGGTTTTTTGTTTTGTTCTGTTTTGTGCAGGAGGGGAATTGAAAAGCCTTTTTCATCCGATGCTTTCTTACCTCTATTGCTTGTCCTGCTTCCTTGTTTTACCCCCTGCCAGTTGCAGCATCAAAGATGGCAAAGGAAGTGGATGCTGACATGTTTCTGAGTTTCCCCTTTCCACATACATCTTTTTGCTGAATAAATTCCTCGCTTTGCTGTCTCTTTCAGAAAATGCCATTTTATTTTATCTTCCTAGGTTAAGAGTATGAGTATTACCACAAGAGAGAACACCTTTGCTACAAAAGCTTAGACTTTGTATAATACTACTACTATCATTTGAAGCAATTCAGTAAAGTACTTGCTACTGTTAGCTTCCTTCATTCTCTAAATTGCAGCACTATATGCTGCACTATATGTTTTAAATATCCAGCTAAAATGATTGAGGTATATTCTGCTTAACAGTTATAGCAGGAAACCCACAGAAACCTTGCTGATTTCTCTATAGCTATTTTGAGATTAATATGCAGAAAAGAAGATGTGGCTTATTTAAATCTCTTCCTCTTTGTATATTACACGAGAATATAATGTCATTCCAAATCATCCTATTTGTTCTAATACAAAATAATCAACTCCAGCTGTGGGCAGAGCTGGAGTCCACCTTGTATGAAAAAATATATTCCAAATTAAGGTGGTAGCTACTGTAAGCTTCACTGTACTTACCCAGATTTTTTTTTTTGCTAGAAAAAACCCTGTCTTCACTATCCTAAGAACAATGCAGTACAATTTATCACCAGCATTTTTCTTATTTTCCTTTTAATTGTTAAAAAATCGTAAACTGAAACTTTTGCCACCAGGATGTTTGTAGGTTGCCCTTCTGGGAGAAAAGGGGATTATATTTGCTAGTATATGGCAGTTCTGGCAAGGGGTCACCTCACTTTCCATGCAGGCTCTGTCATGACGACAGAGAATTTTTGGAAAGGAAAAGCTAGAACCATATTCAGATATTTTTATTAATTTTAAATTAATGACATCCTTACTCTAAGCATATGCTTGATTCCACTATGATTTTAAACACGCTTAATGTTAAATGGTCATATTAAATGAGGATTCTTTACTAGATGTTGGCATTGATTAAGGCGAGAAATAAACATTACTTCTACCGCAGAGAAAAGAAAGAAAAAAAAAGAAGTATAGTAACATAGGTAATTAGAGGCTTCTTACTATGTCCAAAGCAAATTATTTAGCGTGCAGCACGCATCCAAGAGCACTCAGGTAAGAAGGCCTCAGCTAGGGACAGGTGGCAGCCACATGAACTGTCCTGGTGGCCAAGTCTAGCCAGGCGCTGAAGGATAGTGTCCCTCCTCTAACAAACCCCTCTTCCGAGTGCTCTGGTAAAGCATTACAAACCACAAGGAAATACCGACAGTATCACCACCGCTGGCTCTGTGTCACAGATGACACACCACCGCCGAATGCTGCTGCTTTTAGCTGAGACACGAGTGAGGTTTTTGGCACTTAAGAACTCAGGGCAGTCTTCCTCAGAAGAGCTATACGGCCTTTAAAGGAGGTAAAGCAGTGTTTCAGTTTGCCTCACTGCTGTGTCACTCTGTGCTTGGTCCAATTCCAGTCGCCAGGCTTTGAGAAAGATCTAAACCGAGTAGAGACAATTCAGGGGACATCCATGAGAATGGTGGAAGGTCTAGAAGGCACGATCCAAAAGAAAAGACTGAAATAGCTTTTAAATCTAGGGATTAGAAAGCGATGGGGTGTATAAAAGCATTCAAAACTGTAAAGGAGCACTACAAAGGGAAGGGAATAATCTCTTCTCAGTGTGCACAGTGCATAGGACAAGAAGCAATGTGCCTGCCTTGCAGCAGGTGAGATCGTCGTATCAGAACTGAAAATTTTAGGAGGAAATAAGGCTTTGCACCACATACCATAAGGAGGAAGTTAAATTTGCATCATGGGAGATCTTAAAGTACAGACTAGACAAGTGTCTTCCTGGAAAGCATTTTTGGTTTTTTGATACTTTGTCAGGGTGCAGAACAGGATATCTCTTTAGGTGTCTTGATTTCTTCCGAGTCCATTTGCTCTGACTCTGTGAATGCTGAGGCTGGTTTGAGCAAGAGCACATACCTTTCTTGCTGCAGGTTTTGCAGCAACCAGTAGTTGCCACTTCCTTCCTGTCCTAAACTGTCACACAGGATCAATGTGCAATGTTAAAACATTGCCACACACCTCCTGAGAGATCTCCTTTTCATGTACTGTATCAAGTGTAAACGTATAAGCTGTATAACTGTACGAATTTTTCTACATAAAGGTTTTGCATATTGTATGTAAACATATTTGTACGTGTTTATGTTTAAATGTAACAGAACTTGGTGAACAAACTTTGACAATAAATTGAAGACATAATTAGAAGCCAGAGAATACATCCTTTCTAACAAGAATTATAGTGAATTACATGAAGTATAGCAACAGACCATTTCACTTTCCTTGCATTGTGCTGAAATGAATGAAAGTAATGGGATGAGATTACACAAAAGTGAAGTGGGAGTAGAAAAAAATCCAGGAAAGAAGAAAATGGTCTGCTAAACTAGTATATAATACCATGGTATATGATATGTTCTTGTAAGTGAACTTATCAAACTTCTAACAGCTTAGAGATGCCTAATTAGGATTTAAAGCTTTGTAAATGTACAGAATGAGCTCAGTCTAGCATATGGCAAGAGTCGAGCTAAAACAAATGTCATTTATTTCTAAAGTTAGTCACTGTTATTGTCAAGAAACTCATTATATCTACTTGAAATTTATTGTTGTGCCAATTTTTCCTCATTTATGCTTCATGAGTTACACTAAATTGGAAAACATTTCTAAAAACTCAAACTCCTAAACGGGAATGAAAAGTGGACACCCCAATATTGTTTAAAATTGGACTAAAATGTTATTATTTAAAAGGCATAAGCAAGCAGAAGTAATACTGATCTAAAAATTATATACATCCTGTTGGGAGCTGCCAAATCCAGTAGTCAAATAGCTGCCACAGCCCCACATCCCCATGTGCAGCTGGTGGGGAGGCTGAGTGTGTACTCCCAATAGGCGCACACGTACTCACCACGTACACACACATATACATGTACACGTGGCTGTATGCACAGTTCAACAGGGACTGAAAACACAGCGCTCGTGCAGACACTAACGACAGGACCAGCCAAATTCTGTTCCCCTCTCTGGCTGATGAGAGTGAAAACCTGTTAGTGGAAAATATATAGAAATACATATGCATCCATAAAGCTTGGCTCCCTCCAGCAGCTGAGTTTAAGTGCTCAATCTGGCCAGTGCCTTGCCCCTGGATCCCAGTCACCCCAGCTGCCGGCACTTGGGCGTGCCAGCTCACCCCACCCTCCCCTCCCCAGTGCCCCCACATACTCCCCCACCCACCATACCTCCCCTCAAAGGGCTGGCCTTAGACATTTGGTCTCTCCAGCAGTTGACTCCAGGCTCCCCTCCTCTCCGACTTGTCCCTCACACAGAGACACACTCCTGTGAAAAGGTCTCTTCTGCAGCTGGCCCAGACCTATGGCCTCACCAGATTTCATGGTGTTACCACCCAGTAGCTGTCCCAGACCCTCTGGTCCCTCCATTAACCAGCTCTCACGGAATCATGTAATCATGGAATTTTCAGAGTTGGAAGGGACCTCTAGAGATCATCTAGTCCAACTCTCCTGCCCAAGCAGGATTGCCCAGAGCACATTACTCAGGACTGCATCCAGGCGGGTCTTGAAAATCTCCAGAGAAGGGCACTCCACAACCTCCCTGGGCAGCCTGTGCCAGTGTTCTGCCACCCTAACCGTAAAGAAGTTTTTCCATGTATTAGACTGGAACTTCCTATGTTCCAACTTGTGCCCATTGCCCCTCGTCCTGTCACTGGGAACCACTGAAAAGAGTCTGGCTCCATCCTCCTTCAACCCACCCTTTAGTCTTCCAGTATTACAGACACTCCACTATTTGGCTCCTTGGCTTCATATCCTACTTGCCGGCTGATGGAGTTTGATGTTAGTTAGTGATTGCACACATATCCTGGGCTGCATCAAAAAAAACCCATGGAGTACTGCACCCAGCTTTGGGGGCCTCAGCACAGGAAAGACATGGACCTGTTGGAGCAGGTCTAAAGGAGGGCCACAAAAATGATCAGAGGGCTGGAGCACCTCTCCGATGAGGACAGGCTGAGAGATTTGGGGTTCAGCCTGGAGAAGAGAAGGCTCCGGGGAGGTCTTTTGGGGGTCTTTCAGTACTTAAAGGGGGTGTGTAAGAAAGATGGGCACAAACTTTTTAGTAGGTCCTGTTGCAATTGGACAAGGGGTAATGGCTTTAAACTAAAAAAAAAGGAAAGATTTAGACTAAATATAAGGAAAAAACTTTTTACAATGAGGGTGGTGAAACAGTGGAACAGGTTGCCCAGAGAGGTGGTAGATGCCCCATCCCTGGAAACATTCAAGGTCAGGTTGGACAGGGCTCTGAGCAACCTGATCTAGTTGGAGATGTCCCTGCTCATTGCAGGGGGGTTGGACTAGATGACCTTTAAACGTCCGTTCCAACCCAAATCATTCTATGATGTGGACACCCACACTATGTGCATTCTCCAGGCTCTCCAGGTGCCAGCAGCAGAGATGCGTGGGCCCTTACAGCCCCTGGTTCCACACCAGCTGCTGTGCGTGCCCGTGCACACCTCTGCCCCTCACCCAGGAAAACAGCTAGAAAAGGAGCTGAATGAGGAGCCAGGACAGAGTGCACTGATCAGGTGCAGGCCATGGCCAGACAAGCATACTGACCAGCAACCTGTCTACAGGACACATTTTATCCCCTTATCCCTCCATTTTCCCACACTCTTCCACTCTCCCTTGTGCCTCCAGGCTCCTGCGGGTTGTGCAAGTGAGCCTTTAAACACATAACCCAACATTTTTAAATAATGCTTCAGCTTAAAAAAAAACAAACCTCTGTTTAAAAATTCAGATCGAACGTGATAAAAGTAAATTGTTTGACACGAACCAGTGGTACAAAGCAAACATGATCGGATAGTGCCACCACGTGGACAGTATCGAAAAGTTCTTTCCATTAGTGCCGGGCTAAAAAGATGCTGCAGGAACAGACCAGGAAACTCTTCAGCTACCAAATCTGGAGTTATTTTAAGTTTCCTCACATTCTAATAGAGACACGATGTCTTTGTCAACTGTGCCTTTGAACAGCACTGGGCAGAATTTCAGCTGGCACCAATCTCAAGCAAACATGGACAAACATCAGGAAAAGTCGTAAACACCTGGTGAATTGTCTTGTTACGTAATACTTGGCAGAATAATTGCATTTCTTTACTGGTTCAGAATTACATGTGTGACCAGAAAAATAATTTAGCTTCATATAAATGAATTAAAATAATTACTTCTCTGAAATACAATACTACAGTCAAACAGTAATTCCTTGGGTTAATAATAGTAAGACTGAAACCACAGAGTATGTCAGTGGTCACAGTAAAATGATGATTTGGAGACTAAAGTTAAAGACTATCCTGGTAGGAAGAGAGGGCTTACAGGAATGTCGGGGACATTAGAAGATGTGGCGCTGCCATGTGAGGTCTAATCTGAAAGGACATCTAAACAGAAATGGAGAACAGGGTGTTTAATAAGGGGTGAGAAGCTTGGTGTACCACCTGAGGCAGCTACAGCACCTGACAGGAACAAACCTGATGTTGCCAAGACATGTGAAGGAAGATGAAATCACTCAGTCCCCCTTGGGAAAGCATTATTTTTTAAAGAATAATTATTTTTTGAAACTCTCTGCTTTACTTCAGTTGTTCCAAGCAGTATATGGGTCTAGTGTGAGGCTTCTCTCCCTCACCATACAGTATCTATCTGGAGGAAACCTTGGTCCTATGATTTTTCATGATCTGTAATCAACACATTTAGGATTCTTATCCATCACTATCTTACTTGACTATCGACTGACTGATAGTGACTCTTCTCTGTCACTGTCATTATGCTTGCAGTTCCAAATCTATATTTTCTGAGTTCTATACTGGTCTTGATACAAAATGTATCAAAAAAACTATTAAAAAGCTAAATATTTTAAATATGTTCAATATTTTAAATGACAAGGTATGTACCTGAGCCACTGTACACTGTGTGTGAGTGAAAGAATTTATCCAAAGTCTTTCCTGACCTCATTTTGAATATATCTTAAATTCATTAGGTGAGAGAAGCATCTTAGTATTCATGAGAACTTCCACAGGCAGAAATCTGTCATCTCTGTGCAATTAATCTTATCAGATATTATTTTCTACCTTTTGATGTTGACTGGTAACACCAGAAGTTCTTCTGAACAGTGTCAGGATTCTTCTATGAGACATCCATGCTTTTCATCATGATCATTTTCATTCAGGAGCATGAAACTCCAAGTCTTGTCAAATACCACGTAATGAATAGGATGTTTGATGTCTTCTATGAAAAGCTGAAGCATAGGGAGACTTTTTTTTCAGATGGTGTTGTTTAAAACAATATTACAACTTCTGTAAAAAAAATGCTTATTTAAAAGCAGAGTTTTAAGAAGGACAAGTATAACAGAATACAGATACAGTGAAAAATAATGGTACACAAATCTCATGTATACAGAAACAGACAGGAATTTCACTAAGAAAAAACATTTTTTGAACTGATTGATAGATCAAATCTAAGAATGAAATTGTAAGATTTCTAATTGGCCTGTAGAAAGGCCAAGCAATATTGAAAGAATAAGTTAGCGTGCCTACAAAATGTCTTTCTTTGCTTTCCAAAATCATATATTACCCATCTCTTGGCTTGAACTGTCTCTGTCCGCTGTTTTACAGTGTTGCGCTTTATCCTGAAGGTGGCTGCATTTCAAGTGAGTCATTCATCCCTACAACAGCTCAATATTTTTTCACCGCATGTCTCCTGTGTTCAACTGTGACTGGGAGTAAATTAGGCAGTTTCAAGACTACTGCTCCTCTGCAGCGCAACGTTTATGTCAGGAAAATACTGTGCTACGATACAACAACACAGAATGTAGTTAACATTCATCCCAATGATTATTCAGTAGATATACTCCTCCACTAGGACAAAAAGTTCACAGTAGAAGTCTTTCTTACTACCTCACTGCTTTGGATAAATACCCTTTCCCGCCTAGAGCAAACCTTTGCTAAGTGGTGTACTTTGGAGGAGAAACAAGCTTTTGGAAAACTGCTTCTCGAGAAAAATATCTCCTAGCTGTGCCACTCTAACCTCAAAAAAAATAAGATTTGTAGCTGAAAGAGAAGCCCAGACAGACTGCTGATGATTTATATCCTTACAGTGTTTTCCTTTAAATTGCCAGCAGCACTGTTTTCTAAAACCGGTTCTCCTTATTTTGGAGAGCACTACGCACTATGCACTATGCACTATGCACTATGCACTTTGATTTCAGTAGTGCCTGTCAGAGTGAAATTTATGGGATTAAAGCCCAGATGCTTCTAGCTCCTCTGTGCTTATCTCTGGAGATTTCATAAATTGTGAGTTCTCCAGAGACAGATTGTTTTTGTTGTTTACACAGTTTTTACAGAGAGAGTTCAGAGCGGGTATAAAATACTACCAGATCAGAATGGTCTGATTTTGTGTTCAGGTTGCGTTGGTGGGGATGACTGTACCAGCCACTGCTTCGATTAGCACCTCTGGCTCTGAAGTGGAGCACTCCAGAAATAAAAAGGCAGCCTGCTACAGATTTACCTGGACCACCAATACTCTGCAGCGCAGACTTGCTACAGACTCATATCCTCTGGACACAGGAAAGAGTTAGCAATATGGGCAGTAGGGGCTTACACAAGTGGGAGCAGAAGAGGTATGCAGAGCTGACCATAACTGCCTTTTTCACTGAATTCTTTCTGGTCATTTTGTTTCTGCCCAGGCTGTGACAACTCCAGGCCACTCTGTGATTTTCCGTTCTTTAGTGTTTCAATGTTATAAGCCTCAGGAGTTCAGATATAATGACAAAGAACCAAATGACACTGAGGCATTTTTAATTAATTTTTGGGTCTGTATGTTGATCCAGGAGCTCCCCTTGCCTAGCTCCAAAGCATTTTTTGTTTTGCCAGTTTTTGGCAGAACACAGGGTTAAGTACAAGGCTCTGAAACTATGCTACACTTTTAACCACAAACCGGATAATGTGTCCCATGGTCCAACAGTCTTGCACCCTCTTTAGTCCCACTAATACCTCTGTTGATCCAGCTGAACCTGAACTCTGAGTCCTGAATGTAAGGCAGAGCCTACCAAGTTCTTATGTCCTCCAGTCTATGCCTTAACTTGCATCTTTAGAGATGAGCCACCTGATAATATTCAGAGTAGACTGGGGAGGACCCAGGGTTGATTCTCTCTGAATCCTTGGGATTTCTGTTTTACGTTGCCTTCTGATGAAAAACCTATTACATGCTTCCCGTCTGTCTTCTCTCATCTCAAAATTCCCAGCCCATCTCCAGTCAGCTCAACCCATCCCAAGAAAAACCCAAATACGTTTCTTTCTGTCACTGAGGAGTAGGAATATAAAATGTGCTTCTTTAGTTTATTGACTGTTCTTCTAAAGAAGGCAGCAGTAAGTGATTAATCAGCCAGTCAGAGGGTATTTTCTTTGATATTATCTGAAAATCAGATGTAGGGTGTCATCACCAAGCAGAATCTTTCATAATATATTCCTGAGAGCTGGCAACGCTCGTTGTTTCAAAGACACGCGACTATCTCTGTCTGTACTATCTTTGTCTTCAAAACTGGAAAGTGGAAGCATTCTTGCTGACATCAATTCCCCTGTTACTGGTTCCTCTTACCATTTCTGATGGTTGTCTAGTTAATGAAATCTCCACAATATTGCCTATTTTTTTAAATCTTAATCCATGCCCTGTCATGACAGTCTTATTTTTGCCTTAGTACACTTCCCTGATCAGTCCAGAGCTCTTTGGTTAAGATCAGGTGATGTTAATTGAAAGGGTCAGCAGTGATTTCTGATGTATGCCCCATGATTCCACATTTTAGTCTTACCGAATGCTTGCTCTTGCTTTCTTAAGTTTGACTGGCCCATGTCAAGTACTCACATTGTTGACTGCTTCGCTTTTGTAAGCTGACTGTTCCCTTACATTTTCATCACCTCTCATAATTTTATTTCCTGATTTTTTAATTGTTCAGATCATCATTGTAAGTCAATGTAATTCAATTTACTGATGCGGATTTCTGTATGCTAAAAATTGGCTTCAGAAGTCTTACATCATAGAAGTGCTCGTCCCCCAAGTCTTTTCCAGAATGAATCAGGAGTTACTCTACTGAAAGTTTCATCAGTGTAAAATGGAAAGCGTGCGTGAAAGTGTACATGGAACCAGTATCAAGCTCCTTGTACTTAATAGTATATATGTTCTACATCTGGAGTTTCTGCAGTCACTCTGTGCTTGGATGCCTGTGTCCACAACTCCTGGCCCTTACAGCTCAAGATTTATTGAGCTTAGTCTCTATAATAGCAAACCATCTGAGAGCAGTAAAAATTAATGATGTGCAATAGAAAATGGTTAAATTAATTATTCACCAGTTTCCAAAGGACGGTAATTGCATTTCCATTCTCTGTGGAGCTCTCTGATTAGTTTGCTGAGGGACTGGGGTGCTTGGCGGCGTGGAGGTTACAAGCACAGATATTTGTGTGGGTGCTCGGGAGAGAGGGAGTAGCGGGGATTGCAGGGGTGGCTAGGATGGCTATATGGGTGAGGGTGAGGGCAAAGGTTTGCATGTTTTGTGGCTCTGAAGACTGCTGGGATGTCTAGATCTGCTGCAATAAGAAGGAAGGGATATGTGGAAGGAACGACTACTGCTGTCTTTCATCAGAGCAAAATTTCTGTAGTTAGTTTGGGAGAGAAATTCTCTGGGACTTGTGGGTATGCTGAGGGAAATACAGCTTCTTTGACAGGGCACTTTTATCTTTTTCCCACTGAAAACTGATCAAGTACCTTCTTTTGCTTTTGGCAACTTCTCTGCTTAAGCTGAGGTGAGACAGACAAACAGCTTACTGCCAGCATCTTGTCTTCACAGCCGTTGGTAATGGTCCTGCTCTAATGAACTGCAGCTTGACATGCAAGGCGAGGATGACAGACCTGCCGAATACGCACGCTGAGAAATGCCTTTAAACCTCAAACACTGTTCTTAGGGGAAGGGCAAAGAAAATCATCAAAAGGAAAAATATCAGCGACTGGAGTCTTGGACTTTTGCTTTTCAATATCATGTTTTCCTGCAGAGTACAGGAAACAATCATTTGCACAACAAAGAAGAAAAGCAAATCACCTAGTCTCGCTCTAATTTGTTTGTACAGTACTTAAGTACAACAGAGTTGTGATTGTTATATGGGATGCCTTGGGGAAACTATAATAGGTATAATAAATAATAACAAAAGCAAGCAAGCTAACTTGGCATACAGGGCATTGCCCATGGACTTCACAGTCCTCAAAACCTTTACTTACGTTGTTGTGAAGTATTGTGGCACTCTGTACTTTTCTGGGTGATTAATCTTGGCTTTATATACTTTAGAACACTTTGGCATCACGTGTATTTTAATTTTCCTTGGGCAATTCAAAAGTACTGTAACAGAGAAATACCAGGGAGATGCATTCCAAACTTGTTGGATTTATAGGAACAAAATGATACTCCGTGACTATGGTGTGATCCACTCAATCAGAGGAAGAGAAGATTAAACATTCATGACTACTGAAAGGCGATTTCCTTCAATTGTTCATCATGCCTCCATTCTTAACCTTCCCCATAGGATTTCCTCTCACTCTGAACTTCAGAAAAGGTTTGGGTTATTTAGAACTTTTTTTATGGTACTAGTAAACTGATGAAGGGGACCATAATGATCAAATATTTGTTGTTGTTTTGCTTCATATTACTCATTTACCTATGGTGTGATTCAGAAAGCAAATTTTTACTGTCATAAGTCTACTTACTGCCTAGAAAAATGAAAGAAGAATTTTCAATTTGTTCATCTATCAAACAAATACAGTCATGAAAATTAAGCAGTATACCCACAGTAAACCTAACTAAATCAAACCAAAAGCGATATCTGTTGTGGTATATTCCACAAAGATTATTTTTCGTGACTAGCCTCGTAGACTAGATATACGTCTGGAAAAAATAATGAGGTAATCCAGGGATAACACATTAGACTGGGAAAAATCCTGTTATAAAGTAGTTCTGAAATATTTATTTTTTATTTTTTTTTAGCATTGGAATCTATAGAAGAATTAGCTTGAAAACAGACTTCCTAAAAACATGTGGACAGTAATGATTTCCTTCTTACCATCCTTCTCATCACATTTTTGGAAGATATTTCAGATATACAGGATATATTAATACACTCTAAACGCTTATCTACCCATACCACACCTATTATGATATCTCAGTATGAGTAGGGATATTTTCATTAGTAACAATGTGCTTGGATTAGGCTCTTATCTGACACACATAATGAATTGACAGCAGGGAACTGTTTCTGCTAAAATGAATATAAAAATGGGTCCCAGAGACATCCCCTGAATCCAGTATGCTATGTTTCTTGATATTCCTAACTGTGTGATAAAATGAAGACCATGTCAATGGTAAGTCCTAGTTTGTGTCTCGGCGAAAGGATTACTGTTAACAGTCTCTGCCCCCCCCCAGGGAAAGCAACACTGCAGAAATACTGAACATCCACACAGATCCACTGATGTACAGCTCCACATGGAAATGGTAGCACGCAGGAATATTTTTTCCTGTTCTAAGGCAGTGCCGCATGATGAGTCAAGTCCATTAAATTCTACGTGACAACCTGGGACAAATACAATTCTGCTCCTAAACAGTTGGTGCACTATAAAGGTAAATGAGACACCCACCTGCTGCTCACACCAGCAACCTGATGTCTGTGAAAGACAAGTGTCTCTCAGTTTGAACAGATATAGATATATCTGTGAACATTGTTTGTCAATGAAATTAAAAATTTCAGGCCGCCCTAGGGAGTGGGAAAAATGGGATGTCGTTTCATTCCATCTTTTTAACAGCAGGTATGACAGAATACAACAGCAAGAGATTATTTTTTTTCCAATGCTGGTAGCTGGATGCAAAATTTACAGCTCAACTGTAGAGCTCTATCAGTTACTATGAAAATGATATAATTTTGCTGTCATACTGAATTGTCTTTGGGTTATTTCTTTCTCTCCCCTTACTTGGTCTCTTTCTTAATAGGCAGTAGAAAGAATAGGATGGCAATCTGAATTAAGGTAATGAGTCTACTAGATGTCATGCTTCAGCACTGCAGGTCTCAGGATGTTCAGGGGTGAAGAACTGGGTAGGAAGACTCTGAGGTCTATTGCCCTGTCCTTTTACCTCTGGCATCATAGCTGAAGATGAAGAAATGCTGTATTCTGAGGACACAATGGCAAATCTCTTTATCAGATTACAAGTTTGTGCAAATTTGGCCATTGGACAAAAGTTTTCTACCCTTTGGAAAGCATATTGGTGGATTTCATCTTCATCTGTGAGTGGGAAGTGGTTCACAGGATGCATTTGTAGGAGAACAGAGAACCAAGAGGGATTTTTTCGATTGCTGACTCCAGTTTTCTGCCCCTATGAGCAATTATGCCATATAATTCTCTTTAGTAATTTATCAAGCTTCAACTTGAGGATTGAACCAAGGTGGGTTTATGCATTCTTTTTACCTAACTAATTCCTTGGGAGGAAAGAAACCTCAGATAATGACAGTACCTTGTTTTCTTCTGTTCTGGGATCGTTACTTACAATTTCATCTGCTGATAAAATAAAAATTTGAGTTTGAGTTTTTCAAGTTAGAGTCCAAGCTGCTAGCTCTATGTGGACCACCACAAAATGCCATGCAAGCTGTTAGATACGAAACAGTGAGAGAGGAGAGTTCCTGACTTTCTGTTAGCCCCGACGAGCTCATCTTTTCCCCCTCCCTGTTTCACCTCCCTGTGTCCCCAAACGTGACCCCCATTACCCTGGTGCACATCTGGACCCACACAAGCCCCATAACACCAACTCTCAGTACCATACTCCCTAACTGTTACTTGGCTGTAGGAATACAGTGCAGAGATGTTAAAACTGGCCCTTGCCCACACGACTTACCACTGTTGCTTCCAGCAGGATCCACTGCCCCTTTTAACATTAGTATTTGAGTTACTTAAACTTGGCTCAAACAAATTTTTTTTTTCTCTCTGGCCTTAAGTTTAACCAGTGCTGAAATGTATCAATGTAAAATATGTGCACCCTTTTTTAATTCCCTTGCCTTTGCTTTCCCCCACACATATAAATATGCAAACACAGTCTTCAATATCACAAATATAATGAAAAAGATCAGTAATCTGAAAGTGTCTGGCTGGAAGAAGGGGAGGGCTCTCCTCTGCCTCTTTTTATGTTTCTCAGTCACCTTTCACTAGACTATATAAGACTTCCATGTTAGGGAAAAGATATGGTTTCAGAGTTTTGAGTTGAATATTGGATCTAAAAATTTGGTACATGTTCCAGTAAATACAAAATGAATTCACATTCTGCACTGTGACTTTATCTTCCCAATCATGTAATAACAATGAGGGACCTTCTTTTTATGTTATGTCCTTAGGATTTCACACCTCCCAAAAATATTGAATGTCTGAAATTCTCATGCATTTCCTACCCATGAGTCTTCTGAAAAATCTGGAGAAAAATTAGTAACATCTAACACACTCCCAGAAATCAAGGTGTTTTCTGAGATGATAGCGTTACTGTAGCCATATTCCTCTTCATTAATAGCAGACACATCCTATCAAAAGGTCTATTCTGACAGAGCCAGCACATGGAAATAGGTTATTGAACTATTCAGGTAAACTGAAGAAATCTGCTGTTTGATCTTGAAGATAACTGAAGTGAGTCATTAAAGGCAGTAAATTCAGGCTGCAGTTTCTGTCTTTTGTCACATTATGAGCAGCCTTGAAAGGGGATAGTTTGATGGGACACAGGAACATTTTTCATCACTGGTCAAAGAACAAAAATTCCTGAGTTTTTCTTCATGCTTCCGGAGAGCTGTAAAACTAACCAAGGACAAATATGAGGCTGCTGAAATATAAAACAATTAAAGGAAATCCCAGCCTAAATCTTAATCTCCAGATGGAAAGTGTAAAAAAAAAAAAAGTTTCACTGGATGCTCATTCTACTCTTTTTCATTCTTTTTTTTTTCAGTGAAATCTGCTTACATTTGAAATGTAAAGATTTTGTGGGTTCACGCAGGAGAATTTAGCATATATACCTATGTCTCCTCAAGAAGTGCCAGTAACAGTAAGCAACTGAAAAGTATTTTGCAGCAAGTTGCTTTAAAATTCTCTCATGGTGTTCATTTTTTGCTTCTAGTGACAGTGGTATGATCCTTCTGTCTGGCAGTGATTGACGGTAGCTAAGATCTGGGTTCATTTTGTAGGGTTTACTGATCATACTCAAACATCATCACCGTGAGCCTTGGCCAGCTGGAAAAATGGTTTCAACTAAATTAATCTCTATGCAGCCAGTAAAGTATCTCTGCACTGTAAGTGTTTTGTTAAACCGAAAACATCTAACCGATCAGGGGTTTACTGGAAGGCAAAGAAAAATGGGAAAAGCATAAATTCCTCAGAGTGGGAAAAGCCTGCCCCTAGAGCAGGCTGGTGATGGTGCCAAGTCCTCCCCTCATGGCTGCACACAGCCAAGGAAGAAGGTGACTCTTCACCTGCCGGCACTACCTTACACACCTATGGTTTAGTTGCCTATGATTTTTCTGATACGTTAGAAAAATAAGTGATGATACCCATCATATTTTTTCCCCTGTAAATTCTTCTCTTTCTTCAGGGGTTAGGGCTTGTGCTATTGTAAATTCAAAGCACCTCCCGTCATTTAATCAATAAATTAAAAAACTTTAAGCACAGAATTCAGTTTCCCTTTTCAAGGGGTAAAAGACTGCTCATTTCATTGTAATGGAACTCACTTACGTCAGCAATGTATTTGACAGCTCGACCTCTACATACTTCTGTCTCCCATGAGTCAGAAGTGACAGTGTGTTATACTGGCCAGTATAATGAATGGTGATGAGCATTTTCATCCATGAGGGCATCTTGCGTTATGATGATTTCATTTTCAGGAAAAGATTCTTCTCAATAGAGGAAAATGAAAGAGCTAATGGGGTTACCAAGAAAATAAATTCTTGCAATACTCAGAAATAAAATGAATGGGAAAAAAAATAGCCTAGTATTAGAAATAATAAATTAAGACAAGGTTTATGACATGTCAACCTGCTTTATCTTTTTGGTGAAGAAGGTTCCATTTTAACTATGACATCTCAGGATGTGATGCACTGTACCTATTTTAGGTAAGTTCTGTTGCAGAAACGTGCAGTTCTTTTCTTTTCTTGCAAGAGTAAATAGTGGAAAGAGAGTTTGAAACTGTTCTGAAAGAGCCTCCTGCTTAGCAAGTCATTGTGAGCTCACATCACCTTGTTTCAATTAAAACTTTATTTGCTGCAACTTGCAGATAAGTATTATGGGTATATGGCCCAGGTAATACTTTTGAGGATCCAGCTTCACTGACCCGCTGCTGCTCACAGTTGCCCATCTCAGCTGTTTGTTTTTGAGGAAAATGAGAGAAATCCCATCTTGGAATACCCTGTCCAGAGAGAAACTGGCATCCTTCTTCTCATTGCTGTTGACTTTCTCAAAAAGCATCAAGGGTCATATTTTATACTCTTGATAATATGGAAGATTAATTATCTGTACAGGTGTCCATGTCTGAACTCCTCCACTTTTCAACTAGATTAAGGTCCGTGTTTAATCCTGTTTTATAACGATCTTCTCAACAGATGCATTCAGTAAACTAAAATCACTACATTTCATCATTTTATAGTTTACAATAATTTTTGTTGTATTTCCATCTACTCTTAGAGAACAAAACTAACCCTAGTCATAGAATTCTTTAATTTGTATATTTTTATCATCTGTTCTGGTGTCTGTGTCCCAACCAAACTAAATAATTCCAGCATTTCTTATCAAGTTATATCTTGTTCACAGACATCTGAAAATCAGATGTTTTTCATTCAGGTGTTTAACACAGTATTTTGATATTTCATTTTAAACACCAGCTTTGAAAACTGTCAGTGTTCCATTAACCGTCAGAGTATCTTTACTCAGTATTTTTAAAAACCTGTTTCATGCAAAGAAGTCCCAAACAAAACAAACCAAAAAAAAGATTCAACATTAAAATTATGCCAGATCCAAATCTTAAGATCGGAGTATTCCTAAATTTTGGAGACTTTTGATATTCATTGTGAAAAATAAATGTAGTTGATCCTGGTTTCTTTAAACAATGGGCAAAACAAAACCTCATACAACTCTTCAGAGAACAGAGATTTGACATTCATACCGGAATGTTTATGGGCATCCATTATCTGCAATACATTTAAGAGGAAAATAATTAAAATTAGGTCCTACAGCATTTGTCACCGAAATACAAGATTATATATTTTATTGGTCCCCATACATTCTCCATTAATTCTCGGTCAGTGTCATTAAATATCTTGGCTATTTTCTTTTGTAGGGGCCTTATTATTTCTATTTGTTATATTTAGCATCTCTACCTACAAATTCCAAGAGGGAATTAACACTGCATTGTATTAAAACTGTCCAAACAATTAGCTCAAAGCCTGTTTGTGTTCCAGGGAACTCATATTTTAGAATGGGGTGTGGAAAGGAAAAGAATTGGCAAAGGAAATTTGAAGTACACTCATTAAAATATTAATGCCTACAGTTGCACTGTCAGGCCCAGCTAGTTCCTCAAACTAGCTGAGGAACAACGGTGAATGTTTAACAATCCTCATACCCTAAATTAATATACTAATGAAATGGTGTTTATTAAAAACCTCTTGACACATTTCTTCCTTACTGAAAATTCCCACTGAGTACAAGTGCTTTTGAATGTTTAAGGAAGGTCTCCAACGCAGAAAATCACTTAAGGAAAGAGAAAGGAATTCTCATCTCTCTATCTCTGGACATTTTGGGGTTCAAAAAGTTTCAGAGAAGGAGGAGATTTGGTATTGTTCGGAGTCAATTTGCTCTGGCTGAGGAAATGACGAGAAGGAAGCTATTTCCCCGTCTCGGGTACCATGTGGTGTTCCAAGATAAGGCAAGCACTTGCTAATTCGAGCCCACAAGCAGGAAACGTGATACATCCATTTCCTTTCAGGCAAACAACTCAGTTCCCTGGCAGCACAAAAGCATTGCTTCTACTGCTAAATCTCAAACGTTGAGAAGCCCATTGCTCCTCTGTGGACGCACCATTCTATATTTGTTATTTGGATGTTATGGATAGAAACAGTACTTACTCTCCAATCACATGGCCACCAAAGTTTTGGGGTAAGGATTTTGTTTCTTCTTCTAGAATGTCGTTAAAGTGGATGCTGAGATTCGCTGGTGATTGCCTTAAAAAGTACATCTGGGTACTTTCAAGCCTCATGGTGGAAGCAAAAAGTAATGAATAGATTTTGTATTTCTTGCAGTGCAAAAGATTGTTTTCCAAATATTTCTTTGACAAAGTTTTATCATGTTTTTAACTAATCAAGACAGCAGGAACTGCCAGGGCAGAATTGATCGTTTGACAAAGTTCATTACTGAAGTCAGTTGAAAAGGTCTCTATTGACTTCGGTGTGTTTCAGATCAGGTAGGCATTCTCAACTGTTTAATGGATGTACCTACATGGCAGACATGATCTGTTTCATTCTCTGATGAAGAAGAGGTAGCAAAAACTAAACGTGTTGCAACATTTGGAATAAACTCTTACTCCTCCAGAATGTAAAAGGATTTGCAGTTTGTAGCGGTGTCTTGTGATCAGATTTTCCTCACTTTTTCCTCAATGTATATTTTGATTATTTTCCATTAAGACTGTTTTCCTTCACCCAAACCTGGGAATGATTCATTAACTGAAACGTATAGAGTGTGAGGTGGAAGTGTATTTTATACTAAAATTCATTTGAGGTAATTAGATTCAGTGATTTGATCCTACAGGACTCGGTGCAACAGCTGTGGACAACCTTTCCCTCCAAAAAGCTCTATCACTTGCTGTGTTTAGCATTAACATGTATTAGTATTTATCATTAGCCTTTAGCATTAGCACGAATCATATGATCTGGTTTTGTCTGTTTTATTATTGCTATTGAGCAATGACGCCTCCGAGAATTTGTGCACTATCTAAAACTAAAAAATACTATGTATTAGGAAAATGGGACTTTTGTTGCATAGAAGCGCCCTGGGAAAAGAGTGGAAAATAACTATACAAGAATATTTAAAGAAGTTCCTCATTTCCTTAGCATCAGAAAGTCTGTGGAATGCCATCCACATGTTTTCTGCAGTGACATATATTTTCCTACTGGGAAGCCATGAGCAACTCACTTCATTTTTGTGTCTTGGGCTAAAAAGTAGGAAAATGATACTGGATGCCTTTGAGAAATACTTGCAGATTAACTGAGGAAAAAATACTGTTATTACTGTTTCTGGGTCTCTTGTTGTCTAGAGACTGTCTGCTGGACTCTGAAGAATAACTATCGTTTTTGTAGAGTTGAACTACATGTAATTCTAAAATGGCTCTTTGAGAACAAAAATGAAAATGCTTTCATCAACACGTACTTTAAGAATCCTTGTGTAAAAGGTACTGCCCCTTGTTACTGCAGATTTGCTTTTATTCTGAGGTAAATTATTACTTCACTCTCATGGAAACATACACACAACATGGCAACATTATGTGAAACTCTAAGGATTCACGTTCAGATTGTGGGCAAGGTGTTCTCCATCTTCATGAAGAGTCAAAAAAAAAATACCTAAGAAGAGAATGTTTAATTTCCACAGCATATTGCATGCAGCTGGCCCCACTGGTACTGCTGTTGTTACTCTGTCGTTCCATTTAAGATACTTCTCCAGGTGTGCCAAGCCCTGGTCTTTCAATATCGAGAACTGCATTTGACAAGACAAAGCAGGACATGCATGAGCTGTCTTATTGCTGAAAGGGTCAGCATCTCCTTTCACCAGCATCACCCAGCCGGCTTGCCAGGGACTGAAACTGTACCCAGCCCTGAACACCTCCCATTTGCTCACGCTCTGACAGCAGATGAACCTCACAGCTTGGGGTTTTGTGAGGAGCTTGCATGGTCCTGGGAAAGGAAGATACCTCATACACTTTTCTCCTTTTACTGATAGATTTTAGAAGGGTTAATAGCATTTCCTCTTCCTTTCCTTTAAGTATAGTGTGTGTGGTAGACTAAGGAGGGACACTGTGTCAGAAGACAATGACTGACACAAGCTTGCTGTGAGGAAACTTCATTTAAAATGCTAGAAGTGTATTTTCTGACATCCTTGGGGATGCATGAGGTAAAAATAAAGCTGCATATAATAGAGAAAAATAAAATTGAGTTCTTTATTAAATGAGAATGCAGTATTTGAAGCTGCGATTTGTCAGGATACAGCTTACAATCTGTTTCACTGTTTTTCTAAGCCACCCACCATGTAGTGCTCTAAGTGTGAATACTTTTCCAAAATGCAGATCCTTTTCCATGCATATATGACTTCCCAGCAGCTCCCGTGGACTTGACCAAAGTGTAAATTTCTGCATGTGTATAAAGGTTCACTGAGAGGGACTAACTTTGTGAGAAAAAAATAAATGCTGTAAAAATTGTTAGAGTAACTATTCATAATGATATTTAATCTCTTACAATTTTAAAAAACATCTATTGTCTAACAGCTGCTTCCCTACTCTGAAAAATATACAGGCATCCTGTTTTCTAAAGCTGTCCGGTTTCCAGTGGTAACTTCACACAATAGCATCTTAAAAATGACTCTAAGAATTTTAAAACAATGAACAAACTAAACTGTCCTCCACTATACTTATGTGTGAGCACATATAAATCTTTTTACAACTGTTCCAGGTTGTTTAGTGGAAGTGTGCATGAATAAAGCTGAGTAGATAAAACCAAGATATACATGCCTTGATATAAGTCATGCTGTGTGAATTGCCTAAGTAGTCTAAATCCTCTCTCTAAATTAATGCAAAGCCTGTAAATAATAATAATAAACCTAACACACTTTTTTGCAAGCTCAGTGTAGAGTCAATCACAGCCTGGAGAGTCGATAGCATGCTTAGCTGCAGGTCTTGCAGGGCAATGAGCTGTTGCTGTACCCCATCTTAATTCCTTTGAATTCAGGCTTCACTGTCATCATTCTGCAGTATTTCTGAAATGCTAAATTATGCAGCAGAGTAAAACAGAAGAAACAGAACAGTAGTTTTACTGGCCTAAAATCAATTCCGCTAGGAAAAAAAAAAAAAAAGGAATATTAACCTACTCTTCTCGTTTAAATTCATGAGTTTCATGATAGAGCTCCTGGTCCTGTCAGTAAATATTCTCTGTGTAATGTGCCACAAGCACAAAATCAGGACTCCAGTTCTCACTTTGCTAGAGCTGTTCCCTTCTACAGATGTTGCGCAGAGTCTTTGTAGCTGTACATGCCTGTTTCAGGCAAGTTGTCTGAGCTACTGTGAGGATGCAGGAGTTGGTCTCTTTCAGGTGCCAGCTTCTATGAAGCCATGTAACCTCCAGTCACCCTATTTTGCAGTAGGAATCCATGCTATGGTACTTGGCAGAGGTAAGAAGAGAAGCACTTAAAGTCAGCCTCTGCTGAACTTCAGCACTGTTGGTATCACATGGACTGTAGACACAGAATCTGGATCATTTTATTTTATCGGTAGTTTCAAAGGGAGTTTTGGCAATAGCTGAGTGAGAAATTCAGGGTTTGGTACCCATCTATCAACTACTAATCTCATTTTTTACTGTTTTAATATAACCTTTATTGAATTCGTTTTGATTTGTAAGTTAACAGTGGTAGCAAAGATGTTTCCACTTGAACCAGGAGTGCATTTCTTGTAATTCCTAAAAGCATTCTCAGTCGCACAATTAAATACAATAAATGGCTTCGAGACAATCCTATTTCTCCAGTGCAGATAGTAATATACTTTCAGATCAGGAAATTTAATTTAAATAGTACATTTGATCAATATGACAGCAGCAGAGAGAAAAAGTGTAACCAGATATTAATCAACATAAACTCAGATCCCTAGACTATCCTTCAGTCTAGTTTTACTCAAGTATCTATTTAAAAATTCAACATTACAATTTAATACCTTAAAAACATTAAAGACAATTTTGTTTTCTTGAATCAGAATCCAGGGTGTTAATTGGCCAGTATATGGAAACAATAACATATATCTGCTGGCTTCCAGCATTTTAAGATAGCGAATTGCCTGGTACTAGCATTTCAAGCATTATCACTTGACTTTATAAGCTACCAATGCACTCGTGGTTTTAAATGTAATATCAAATTTTGCCTTGTCTCTTTCTCAACCCACTGTTCTTCCCCTCATTAGAATGTGTTTGTTTGCTTGAAAGACAGCAGACTATGTACTTTGCCGGAAAAGATGGTCATTAAGGATGAGCGTATTCTAACATCTGACACTGTGTCATGGTATCATGTTACTGGCCTAGCAATAATGGTGGTTAAGAACTTTGCATCATCTTCTTTGTGAACTGAAATGCTGCTTGCGAGGGGCAGCACTGACACAAACAGTGACACAGCTGCCAATGACAGGGAAATTTAACCTAGACAGCCATGGGACCTGATTTCTCTTCTGGGATCCTTCACAGGCAATAGACATAGTGGTGTAGAAGCAACAACAGCAAATCCAGCCCAGTTCTTTGCAAGTGAGAAAAGAAGCATTTGGCTAGCTGTGTGGTTACCACCTTAAGCCTGTTGGCTTTCACTCTGATGACTGTGTTGGTGCGTTTCCAGCATACCCACCGGGTGATCTCTCCTCATTCCCTTTGTGCCCCTCCACACACTTTTTACCCCTCCAGTCCAGCCTTAGCAGCAGCAAATAAAGACTCTGGAAGCTACCTCAACTGAAGCTACCACAGCTGAAGATGTGGACACACAAAGGCTACAGTTTGGAGCCAGCTGTGGAGCACTTGACAGCAGATGTGGCAGTGGTAGCTTCTACCAGGCCATTTTCTTCCTAGTTTGATGGCTGGAAAAGACCATCATAAACCAGAGAACTACAGAGGGCCTTTATCCTGGTTGACTGGGCATTGCTAGTAGGGCAATTAATTAATTAAGCTGAAGATGCAATTCCTTTGCTGGCAGATAGGAGGAAGCGAAGGTATGACATAGAGGCGCTTCTAGATGCTTTACACCACTGGAGATTTTTTTCTTACTAGAGAAAGACTTCAGGGTTGAAGTGGAACAAAGTAGGAGGAAAACATGACAAAATTAGAGCCTTGGATTCAGGTGCAGTATCAACCTCAAGGATGCATTTCCTGAATTTTTGTTTTTCCTCTTCTCTCCCTTTCCCATTTCTCTCTTCACAATTTCACCCTAGCACGCATATTCTTCCTGGTATTTTAATTCGTGGCAATCAGCCAAAACAGAGCAAGGGGACTGAAGACACTGCATCAACTGGAATTTTTCCTCGCAGTTGGTCTCCTTTTTGTCACTTCTCTGTGTTTTGGAAAACCCCAGTGATTTTAAAAATGCGATACCTGGCAGCTTATCACGCATCCTGAGGAGCTCACAGCACAAGGAATAAACGTCTTCACAGGAGATATAATCTCTTTCTGCAGAGACTTTGGGTTATATCACTGATGCCTGCTAAAGTTTGGAAATGGGATGTAAACAAGTGAGCTTCTTTCTTTTGAAATCACTCTGCTGGAGTCAGACAACTTCAGACTTTACATGCTCCTGTTGTTGGAAGCAGCCCTGATGGGAGAACAGAGAAAGGGAGAGGCAGTGCTTTTTTCCAACCTCATGATGCAGTCCTGCTCTAGTGTCTTAGGGAATAGTTCCTTCCAGTGTTTATCCAAAGTAGTAGGACCTTGTCCTCTTCAGAAAACAGAGATTGAAAATGAGGATAGAGCCTTTTAGTACAAATATGAGTATTGCCATGACCCAAAACACCACACTGAATTTCTGATGACTAAATAAACAGTTCTCCATTGATAGTACTACTGGGGACAATAAATGAAAATTGTATTCCAGTGATAACTGACTTTGTCAATTTTAATTTCCTTAACCTCATTGCCTTTTTGCATTTAAACAATTAATAAACAATAGGTAAAATTACCAAATAAACATAAAAATGAAGAGCAAGCCAAATTCATCAATACCTGGTGAATGAGAGGGAAAGGAGCAGAATGGTCACAGCAAATGTTATTGGAGGAAGGAATGTTCCATATCAATTTGGTGAAGTCAAACATATCTGAAAGAATATATCTGAGTTCTTTGACTAATACCTTTCCCACGTCACAGACAGCCATACACACACACACAAACAGAGATAAAAAATGCAGTCTTCACACTGACTCTGCATCTCCCCATTGGGTGTGCACTGACTATGTCTACAGTGACAACTTTCCTTCTCAGACTTCCCAGAGTGCTTTATTATGCACTACTTTAATAAGTCTGTTTGCTTAACACTTGAATTTCAGAGCCTGGCTTCTGGCTCATCAGGGATACTGATCCATCACTCTAGACTTGAAACTCAGGGCTTTACCTCATGGTGTGGGGTATTAAAGGACTCGAATTCTCAAACAGACTTCTGCCCCTGTTGTGATGGAGTTAATATGAGAGCCAATTGTATATGAACAAACCCTCCTTCCAGCTCCCCCCTATCTTTTCCAATCAAATAAATGGCTCATACTTCCACGTTTGTTATTATAGATTTTCTAGAGCCCTGCTGGTTCTTTATTGCTTGCGTAACCTTCCATCTTCTGACTAATATTTTCTCCTTTACTTTTTCAAGCTGGAGCTTTTAAAAAAAGCAAAAGCTGTACATCTCCAAAGCTACATTTCCATACCCTTGAGACATCTAATAACAAAAAGCAGGTTGTCTTTCATTCCCATTCCACAGCCAAGTATACCTACTGATGGTAGAAAAAGAGTTTGTTTTGAAGAGCATATAATCCAAATACCCCCATTGATTAGTTCTAGTCTGTCAGTGGCATGTGAACAACCCAATATAAAAGTAGTCTAACACATAAAATAATAAATAGGAAGGAGGGATGCATTTCCTAGTTTAGTCAGAAAGCTCTCGGAATCCACCACATGAAATGGCTAGGAAAACTGGTGGAAAAATATAGCCTTGGAGACTTTTTCCCTGTTTCTTAGCCCAGAAGATATTGATCAGATGGACTCATTAGAGCGTTATTCTGCTGAAATATGTGCAGAACATTGTTTGCACTGGAAATTTCTAGTTGTGTGACTGCATAATATAAGGTATAGTGCTGAAGGAAGTAGGGTGTTCTTATATCCCTTTGCATCAGTCTCATATGGACAGACCATGTCCTTTGGACTGCAGATTTCCCCAATTCTATCAAATAACACAGCTGCAAGCATACCCGGCTTAGCGGCACTGTAGCTGTGTTGAGTAAATGCAATGGTGACATAAAGCCTCCTCCCACTACTCCTACAAGAAACCTGCCAACAGTGAACAAAATTTTTATCAACTTCAAAATGTGTTCAGACTCCTGAGGTAGGGATCCTAACATGGAGTAAAACACATTGATTCTTCCCAAATTCACTGAGAAACTACAATTGTTTTATTTTCCTATGGTCGACTTGAACTTAGAGCAGATCCCCCAAAAGACATTTGTGGAAATAAGCATATTGGGAGGCAGATTTTTAGTTGGATTTCTGGAATATAAGACAGATGGTTCCTTCACATTTCAGGTCCGTATTTGAAAAATAGAGAAAACTTCCCTGTGCTGCTTCATAGGAATGTGGTTAAGAGAAAGATGACGAGGTAAAATGTGACACAGAATCAGACAGAAAGCCAGTTCTGCTTTTGCAAATGTTTCCTGTAAACACAGAGTTTTTTCAAGTACATTTATCTGAGGAGCAGATGTACAACACAGATATAAAATATGATACATTTAAACAACACTGCAAAAGACAATGAGATCTTTACGGTAATGTTACATCCTTCTTATTACCAGTCTTAAATCTAGTGTACCTACAAGTTGTCCCTCCTGCTCCTCAGTGAAATGTTATATCATGCCACAAATTTAATTGTGAAGCCATATTTCCAGATTACTTAACCAAAGTTTTAACTTGAATGACTTTTTTTTTCATATTCATGAAGAATAATTACAATGTATTTGCATGGTGAATTTGAAGAAATCAGGACTGTGTAAATCCTATACAAATCAGCAGAGGTTTTAGGACAGGGAACAGATTTGGTTTTGTCTGTTACAAATGCCACACACTGGGACCTCAGACAGACCCTGAGAACATAATACATGGACAGAAATAAACGCTGACAACACCAGTAAAACTCAGCTTCACCTATATAGGAACTGAGACAGACTTTTTTTTCACTCTTGGAGAGGGCTGTAGGGTAGTGCATCCTCCACAGCCCAGCAGCATCAGAGTAACTTTTGCTGCATGGCTTCTGGAGCAACAGAGATATCCCCTGACTAATGGCAATCTCTTTTTTCCCCTTCAGATGAGATACTGATCCATGTGAAAATCCTGTGAAATGAGATGTAGAAAATGTCACATAATTAAATCACTTCTCAAGCGGTCAAGTGGTCAGAAGCTGATTTAAGTATTCCACATAATTTTGATAATGATCAGGGTAGTTAGATGACTGCTGGGGTAAGGGAGACCCACCCATACCACCTTTCCTCTGCCTGAACCTGTTAAGATCTCTACAAGAGAGCTATTGTCCTATCTACCACATCAAGGTCAGCAGATGATCTTCCCTTTTCCAGCTCCCCTGACCACAGCGTGAGCTGACTTGGTATGTGTCACAAGGCAGCAGCAGAGCAGCCTGGGCCAGTGACTCAAAGAGGACACGGGTTTCATATGAATGCTGCTAATACTGAGAGAAATGGCAACAAGGGTGTGGGTTTAACTGAAGGAAGATAAAAGATAACGTGGTGGTGAGGCATTAGCAATGGCAGCAACTGTGTTTGCACATCAGCTCTTCAGCGGCCACATGACAGCCGTGAATCTCATTCCTCAGGGTCCCTGGCTCCTTCTCTGAAGACCTCCAGAAATATTCTTATACCAAATGGGAAATAAACCTATGGCTTGTGATGTAATTATACAGGAAGGCATTGCTCATTTCCCCCCTCTCAGCTTCAGGATATACCATGTGTCTCTTCCCCCTCAGCTGTGTTTGAGAAGGGCTGCTTTTTATGCAGCTCCTCAGTTGGATTTCTTATACATGTGCTGGAGCAGCTGTGTCTGCGTGCTTCATTGTCTTCCAGTATCGCTACAGGGAGCCTGAAGCAGCTAGGCAAGAGATTCTACTTGTGCTGGTGCCATACTAGTGTAGCAACCCAGCACTTCCTCTCTGCTTCATCAGGGGCAAGAGTCAAGGTCATATGTCACATCTAAACATACTCTGCCCAGACTGATTTCTCCAGGAAACAGAACTGTGTATTAGCCTTACACTGTTTTATTTTCCAGGTAACTTTTGTAGGTACCATTTTGTATCAACTACTAGAGTACTATTGTTTTGTATAGACCCTACAAAAAATGTTATCAGATAAATCATATACTCTCTACTGAAGGGTCAGAATGATGATTCTATTCCAAATTTAATATGATTATGCTTATTTTGCTGTCAGTTGAGTAAAAGATTTGACAAGCACGTGAAAGTTATCACTTCCATTCCTGAAGCAAAGGGGATTATATCAATAATCAGACCTTGCATTTAGGAAGCTAATATGTGAATCCATTCCAAGATCTTATATGCAGACCTGTCAGAAAGATAAAAGCAGATATTGATGAGGGACCTGTTTTTTTTTTTCCTTGCCCTTATTCTGGCAAGCCCAAAGAAAAGAGTATTACTGTAGTTGGATGAAAGCAAGAAACTATGTCATGAAGAGAAGAGACCAGTCTTACTCTTGCATGCTGTCTATTCAGAGCACGATTTCTTCCTTGTGTATAAATTATTCTTTTAAAGTGAGTCTGTCATCCTCAGGCTGTGTTTTGTTGCCTTCTAATTACTGCTTCTTTCCTGCTTTCCTGCCACCCCCCATACAGCCATTGATTTATCAAATGCTTAACCATCTTTAGCAGGAAGGAGGCAGATCTAAGGTAGTAGAAAGAAGAGGCAACATTTCTTCAGAATATTATTTAAATATTAATCAGACACACAGTTCATACACATTTGGGCAATTACACCTACTGTATTGACTATGTGGTGCTGCTTGTAGTCACATGAGCTGCCCAAAGTGTCATGCTTTTGTATCCACCAAATCCAGAAATCTTGTCGTTAGGAAATGAAGTATATTTCTTTTTCCAAGCATCAATCACACCAGTGAATGTGTTGGCATGTGAACCTGTTGGCATCAGCAGTCACATAATAAAAGGAGCTTAGTGCTGTGCTTTCCCCCCAGGAAAAATCCCAAATAGCTGCATGCTCAACTGCTAGAGCCTAGCAGGGTTTGGATTCTGATGAATTGGTCTCAGTACATTGTGGATACAATGATTCTGCCTTAGTTCTTCTTGTAGAAGGTATTGAAGGAAAATGATCTGTATTTATACACAACTTCCAATTTAACCATTGTAACTCATTTAACCAAGAATCTAAAATTTTTGTGAGCCAAATGAGTGGCTGTAAGTGGTGCCATCTCCCTTACACAGGTTAGTCTGAAGCACAGAGATGGAATGAGATGGCCACAATCACAAAAGAAGAGCACAAAGTAAGATCAAGGCTTGCGACGACCATTTTGTCTTTCTAAGATTATCTTCATTTCATAACCCTATCCTTTTGTCTGGGGGGGGAAAAAAAAAAGAAAAACAGAAAAGACTATCAATAACAGTACAGACAACTTCAATTTTTCCTACTTTTCAAAGTCAAAGCTTCACTTCCTATACAGCCTTACTCAGGTTTTGAAACCTATTGCATGGTGGTTAAGTTTGCACCAAGCAATCCCAAGTTATTCTCCTAACAACTCTTCAAAACCAAAGAAAACATAAAAGTTAGTTTTTAGGCTGCAGTAGATTTGGTTCCAAGGTAATAATTTAATTCCTTTCTACTTGAGGAGATGGAAAAGACTTACATGAGTTAGATTTTCATGGACTGAAAATGGGACATTAGTGACTTAAGATTTATCTGTTAAATAACCTCAACCAAAACTAACGTGAACAATACAAATACATACAGCATTGTTATGAAATAACATCTAGGAAATTTTCAGCAAAATAATTGGATGAGAAAAAACTAGTCAGTTCAATGCAATGCAAAAACCTCTTTGGGCTCTGACACATGCTTGCTGAAGCAAACTGCCAGGGCAGTTTCTGCTTCTCAGCAGAGGCCTCTGCCTTGCTTCTCTGGCGTCTTATTTGCAGAAGAAAATTCCCTGTTTCAGACATTTGAATTCACAATCCAGCATCTTAACACACACTTATGGTATATTTGACCATTTAACCGACATGTCTTAATTTTAAAGCCTTTGTTTGAAAAAATTATGTTATATTGATGCTACCTCTCAGTTATCCGAAGTAATGGAAGGATGAGCCAACCAAGCAGACACATGGCTTCTATGGAAGGTGCATAAGTTATACAGGCAGAATATAAATGAAGAAGGAGACCACTGATGGCTCTGTTGATTGAGAAGAGCAGGAGTCTCTAGGCAAGTAGGACCTGGACCAGCCTGGTGCAAACACAACCTCCCAGATACCACAGGCTCATGTGGGACAAGCACGAATGTCATGCTTCAATCTGAGTCTCCAGCCTGGGTCATCTGCCTGGGTCATCTGCCTGGGTCATCAAGAGCTGACTAACACTCCAGATCAGTAATCATCCCACTTAGAAACTATACCAGTGTTTATCAGCTTATGGTTATACAGATTTTTGTGGGTACTATTTAATGAGATCTCCTAGCCCACGCTGAAATAGATATTCATACTTGACTATCTCTGAAACTGATTGATGGTCACACAGGAAGTACTAGGAGAAAAAAAGCTCAAATTTCTCAATTCCAGATAACTAATTGAAGAATACAGTGCTACCACATAAGAACATGTTTCTGTATTCTCAAAACATTTACTGTTATACTCGTTCCCTGAAGAAGATAAGAGTAGCAAGAGATTTTTTGCACTACTGGACGTACCTCAGGTATTAGTGCTGTGAAAAGAATACAAAAAGCTGATGTAAATACAGATGTCTCTGCCTACTACTTGAATACTTTTTTATTGGGTACTTTAGATCAGTATTCAGCAAAGCTCTTCCTCCCATTCTTCAACTTTGTACAACTTTCTTAATTTTCACCTGAAGAAGGCCCTAGTCTTAGCACTCTCAAAAAATAATGAGACTATAAATAAAATACTAAACACTATTTTCATTGATGGCTATTTTTGAATAAGCAGTGCACACGTTAGACCTGTCAGCAGAATACTGTGTGACAGTATTTCAAAGGCAGTATATTTCTGAGTGAGAAGAGACTGTTTCTCAGAAACTTTGCCGTTTGGGGCCCCAGTAGATTTCCTTCTGCTCCTGCCAGGACACAACGCTGTATGTATCTGTTTCATTCATTTTCTCTATGTTCGTACATGACATACATACATTTCAAATGGAGAATAAGAAGGATGGAACTGGGAAGGGGAGATTGCTCCTCTTCTTGAAGCAGGTGAACAGGTTGCAGGGGAAGAGGGAGAGAGATTGCACAGCTAAGAGCAAGTACCAGAAACAAGGTCCTGCCTCTCAGGTGATGGAAAAAGGCTGAGAGGCAAATGTGCAGAGGTTGCAGTGCTTCCAAAAAGCACTGCATTGAGAACCACTGTTTGTCGAATGTGCTGGGCAAGCTGAAATGTGGCTTTTATTTCTAGCATACTCAGTATCTCAAGGTACTTAGAGTGTACCTTGTCGCTCTGAGTTTTCTCTCTTAAAATACTCTACTTCATATTCTAATAAAGCTTGTGCTTTTATTGGAAACACTTCTTGGCCTTTCATGGGTTCTCACAATAAGGACAAGCTCCACCTGAACATCTGTCTGGGTGGGGCAGGCTCTTCTCAGATCACAGACAACAGAATTGCTGTGGTGAGACCAAAGATGACTTCAATGTATTCCTTGCCATAAAGTCTTCCCAGTAACCAGAAAACTTTGTGCTTCGTTCTAAGCCTGGATGTCTTCTGTTTTCCTAAATATAGCTTACTTACTTTGGTATCTCCTCCTTAATTTTAAGAATTTTAGGAAATCCTCCTTAATTTTAAGATTTCACTCCAGTCACTCATGCTCTGTTCGTATAGGAAATTATTTTATGTGCAAGCTCTGTGAAATAATCATGTATCCATTAAATAATAGCTACAATGCCATATTGCACTGTGGCAAATTGTGTTTTACTGTTTGATTTAGGTTCATGCAGGGGCCGTATAGCTTAGGCCTAAGCTCTGGTTTTGTGAGGATGGTAAGAATGCCTTGCCAGAGGATTGTTTGCTGCACATGCAGAAAAGAGCAAAATTATATTACTGTCTTTGTAATGCATTAGGAGTCATAATGAAACCACTTGGTAACAAAGTTTCTATCTCTGTCTGCATAAGGAATCTTTGCTTTGTGTTGTATAGTTGTGCCAAAGGCATTAAATTAAGCATGCTGACATCTCTATCTTAGATTATTACAATTACTCTTTATTTATCATTCCAGTAAAAATCAACTTCCAGTAATATCAAGGGAACATCATTAACTCTGAGTTGGTTTGCAGGATATTGCGATGGCATATTCCACTCTTCTGGCATTTTATCACAGTGAATTATGGTATTAGTGAACAAAGCAAGTGCAGTCTGGTACGTGGATATCATCCTGGACCTCACTGTGGATGGCGAGAAGTATGAATTTAGGACCAGTCTTAGCCTCATGTTTCTCCAGCAGCACAGATATTTGGACGAAGCCACAAATCTGTACAAGCTTTTACATTAAGCTTTTGAACACCTTTGCTGTGCCTCAGTCCACCTTACTTTCAAAACCACGGCACAATGCTAGTCCTAAGTGTTTATGGCAATTTAATTCAGAGTTTTTATGAGTTTTGAGGTACTATTAATTTGTCTGTAATGTTTGGTTGGCATATTTCTTGTTAGCTTTTCTGGAGACCCTGTTTTATTAGAATTAAGGTATTTTATGTGTTGTTTAGATTTCCAGCATAAATTTCCAGCAGAGGGCAATCTTGTTCCTAGGTAGGTGTCTCTTTGTGAAGTTAACCCTCTAATAAACAGCCGTCCCCTCTGCATTTTAGAATATTAATCCAAGGGCACAGACTGCATTTTTTTTTTTACCTTGTCATTTACTTAATAATTTTTCAGATGCTTCCGGAGCCTGTTTGCTTACCCGATCGAAGAAAGTCTTAGAAACTGCACAAAATAACGTCAGTATGGGCCTTGAGCTGTCATCTGTTCTACCTCCTTTTTTCAAGACAGGATTAACTATATTACAACAACTCTTGACTGATATTGGTTTTTAAAATCTTTAATGAGGGTAGATGCACCTCCTACCTGGACTATCTATTCTAGCTTTTACCTGTCCTCATGGATAGAAACACATTTTTTAAACCCAGTACTTTTTATTTTATCTGCAGTGGAAATAAAAGCAACTGTTTTGTTTGTTCAGTGAAGTGGGAGAATTACTGTCCGTTCCTGCAGAAAAGAATCTCGCACTAGCACAAGCCGAATGAAACATGTCTCTGGCAAGCTGTGTTTGAATGCAAAGCACTGACATTTCGGACAGCCCAACTATCTTACTTGTTTTAGTTATTAGTTCTCATGTCCTGCACAGTCTGCTTTTATTTCAACATTTTTTTCCCCCACAGATTCTGTTTTCCAGATGCCACCATCCTCATCTGTTTGTTTTCTGGACATCACAACTACCTGAGCCACCTTGTGCTGTACCCTGTCACTCTCACTCTTTCCACAAGAGTCTTGAGTGACCTTTCTTAAACTTTTGCCATGACTAAGATCACAGCTGGTTGATATTACACAGCAACTGATTCGCCCACCCAACTGAATCATGGACTGCCTACAAATGATAAATGAGAGGCTGTTTTGCTAATACAATTAGTGACAAAGATCAGGAAGATAGTAATGTCAACACTTGTCAGATACAGAGAAATTGCTTTTTTGAACTCAGCATGACAACAGCAGCACAGGAGTTGGCTACTGAAACCAGCCACAGCTTTAAACTAAGTTTTCTTGGGGTTGGTAGAACTGTCATAAAATTTCAAGTAGTTCAAATCACTTCAACCGTTCTGTGGTGGGAAAAAGTGGTGGCTCTCTGGGCCCAGAGTATTCTTCCTTTCCAAACTCGCTGCCCAAGATGCATGAGGAGTAGCTGCAGCCTGTCCCGATGTACATTTTCTACAGATGTAGGAAGGTGCTGTGAATTTGTTGAAACTTTGATGGACCCTGGCTGCTCCTGTCTGGTTTGCACAAATGAGGCTGTGTTATGAACATCCATTGATGACTTGCCTGAACCTCACCTGAAGTCTGAGACATCGAGACTCCTGTAAAACAGTATCTGAACCATCTGAACTGGTCGGGTTACTAGATTTGTCATTTGTAAGCGCAATTCATGCTTTAATACACTAGCTGGTGCTGTATGTTAAGCTGTGCAATCTTCAGGTATGAATTCCCATACTGGTTTCTATGCTGTTTTATATTGAGCTTTCATTTGGAAAAAAAATCTAGGGTGAGACAGAGGCTGAACTGGATTTCTCCATATCTGAGACCAAATTCCCTACCAGTTGTTAAGGTTTTTCAACTCTGGGACAAGGCAATGAGCGTGTGCGCAAGTGTGTGTGCAAGTAGGGGCAGGAAATCTTAGACAAGATAGGAGTCACTGGCATATATGACATAAATAAAAGAAAGCTCACAAAAATGTGAGAAGGAAAGAACTAAAATGGGAATAAATTTAGAATTCTAAAATTTGTATTGAAATTATAAAAATAGCTCTTTTCCACTATACAACATGGTAGTACGTTCTGATACTTCTCATTGCTAACGCAGCTGAAATCAATGAGCGTGTACGTTCTGCATACAAGCTTGCTGGAGCCCACATGGAATAAAGTTTGCATGCCAGGTGTGCAGTTTTGGGCAGCTGGAAGAAAAGAGAAATGGGAAGATTCCTCTCACTTGCTGAAGTAAATGAACAGAATCTTGCTCTACTGTAATATGAGTAAAACATCTCTACAGCAAGCTGAGGCTGAATGCTGAACAATACCATTCTTAACTGACAAGCCACCTTACCATTTCTAATAACTTTAAGATAAAACTACTTAACTATTTCTCTTTTAATAAAGCAATAATAAAAAGTTAACAGCTCCAAAACATAAAGAATATTTGAAAGTCACCCACTAGAAATCAAATGAAATGTGTAGGTATCATCTCACCCTATTGGTGTTTCCTGCCTCCTTGTGCTTAGCAATAGCATGAGCAGAACGGATGCTTGGAAAGGTAACTGACTCTTTATTAGCTTTATTAGCTATTCTTGGCAAATACGCAGTTCAAATTCAAGTCATGTGTGCGCAGCCTGACTAAAAAATGCTTTTCCATTTCTCTTTCCTTTGCATTCAGTATTTGGTCCCCTCTTCCCCTGCCCCTCCCTGGTTCTTGCTCCGAGATGCTCTCATTGAAGCTGCTGCTTATGATTTTGAGAGGTACTACTGTCCTTTCATATACTTGGCCAGCTGAAAAGTTTACATATGTATATGCTTGTGAGCATGGGGCTAGGAAGCTCTTGTGCCCACCCTAACTTTACACCTTGGGGAATGTATGATAAGACTATAGGAAAGATGCAAGTCCCAAGGATTTCCTGAGTTCAGGGAGCAAAATGCTGTTACAGCCTGTGGCAGTCCGAGCTGAGGGCGAGAGGGAGATTCCTTGGGAAAATGAATCCTCAATATAAACATGTTTTGAATTCAAAGGGATGTCTTGCTATCTGATATGGTCCATACACATGAAATGAAAATGAAACCCTCACAGAAATAAGAGATTGACGTGAGTATGTCTGCAAGGATCCTGCTAAGCTTCATGATAGAGGCAGGATCCTGCACCACAAAAAGCAAATCTATTTTATGAAGAGTTTGGTTGATCTGGGGACCATCAAGTCTAGGTAGGGACTGTGTTGCTAATTTTTGGTGGTGTATACCCCAAGGTGAGGAAGGAGAGAATGTAGTCCACTTCTCAGAAGACTTACTGTCTTACCTACTGATGTCCAGGCTGGATGGGATGAATGTGTTTCAGGGCCATAACTAGGAAAAGCACCTTATCAGCCAGTCTATTATCTTTGCTAATAACATGTCCAAATTTCTCCTGTGTGGATTCTGTAGTGTTAAGGACTTGCTAGAGGCTACGAACTTGATAGGACATACACTAAAACTTCAGATATATACAATTCATGGAAAGTTATGAAAGCCTTAAAGAAAGCTGCAACAACCAAGAAAAAGCTTTGCATAGCAGAGGCAATAATCCACTGTACAAACTTGTAGCACTGCATTTGCTTAACAGTGCATGCAGAAGTCAGAGAGGAGGGGATAAACAGACTTCAGAAGGAATTGCCTGATCTGGATAGATGTTGGGCTGACAGACACGTACTGCCTTGGTTTTCAGATCTGGGGGTAACATCCAGAAGTCTTGGGTGTTACTGTAGGTTCTGGATCTCCAACATTTTTTGCATGCACGCATTTCTTTCCTTATCCTTTTATTTCTGGCTTTGTACCTCAAAGTCTGTCCTACATTGTGGAAAAAAAACCTTTGTCCTTCACTTCAGCTGATGTTAGAGGTGAGAGTGGAGAAAATTGACTGAGATGGGGTACCAAATGTTTTCAGTTATGGCACAATCAAATAAAGCAGGCAGTGTGAGCAGCCTGAGAAACATACAGATCAAAACATATTTAGGGGACCAGCACCTGGGGACTTATTGTTATTAGCAGCATCCCTACCTTATCCCCAAAGTTTTACTTTTTTTTTTTTCCTTAAAAGCAGAGGACAGAATGAGATGCACAGCTCTCAGGAAACCATAAGATATTATAATGGCTCCTTGGGAAACGTTTTGTGTCAGTATTGCTCTGACTGTCCTGAAAGGCTGGTTCTGCCCTGGCACTGCCCAGACGAAGGAAGAGAAAAACAACCCTGTGAAAGACAGCTGTTCCCCTCAAAATCCCAGGTGCAGCAAGTCCCACTCTGCCTTTGATCTTTTTCTCTGTTTGGTAGTATTTTCTCCAATGTACCTCAGGGCTGTGATCGCCTGGGCTTTTTAAAGAGGAAATCAATGGGCATAGATTTACAATGCTTCAATGTAAGTTTTTAGAACTGAATTACGTTTCAGTGAAATTTATCCTCTGCAGGGAGTGAACAAAAAGCAAGTTCGACCTATTAGTGTGACCCACAGCTCCCACTGAAGTCAGGGAGAGTCTAGGAATAGAAAGAATAAAGTCTCTGTAACCAATGGGTCTAGCGACATTTCTATAACAAGAAGCTAAAGGATTAAATGCAGGTCCAGATGGAAATGAGAGCATTTGGGGTACTATATGGCAACTGTAGGAGTCAGTGTAAACCCAGCTGAATTTCCCCAGGGAATAATTTGACCCTCTATTTTTACATTCATATACAGAGGTAGAAAAATAAAAGAATCAAAGAAGTTAAAGAAATGAAGACATTATCCAAAGGGATAATTGTTTGTGCTGTACCTCCAGCACAGGGGAACAGCACGTGGGAAAGACTGAAGAGCTGCACTCAATACTTTTGTCAATTCCCTCATCTGCTTTTAACAGTGCGAAATGCTGATTTGATTGTGCAGGTGGTGAAAATTACGGCTAGAGGGACACAGGGACAAATCCTCACCACGGTGCACGGTAACCCCAGAGGCAGGTACGCTTGTGTGGTTTGCTGTGCTTCTGCTTAACACGCGAGGCTGCTGAGCCCCGCAGAGATCCCCTTCGCCTCCTCCCTGCTGGAGCTGAGCGCCCAAACAGGAGCAGGGATATCAGGCAGCAGCACAGAGCCCTGTGCCTTGAGGGATCCCTTGGCAGTCCCAAATACAATAACCTAGCTAGCGTTCCAGCCGAGGTGCAAAAGAAATTAGCCTAAGAAAGGATTAGTTCTTGCTCTGCTTTCGCATAGGCACGCGGGCACAGCAGTGGGGGTACTCAGACTGCAGCTCTAGTGCTTGGGAAATGATGCCTTTAGGAACCCCCCTGGCATTTACTCAACTGGATGTGCCCAAGTCCCGGTTCTCCCTTCCCACCTTTGGGAGTACGAGTAGGAACTTGCAGTAACAGAATGTATTAAATCCATTAAAATGGCATAATAGGCTATCCCTGACCAAAAGGGGGTTGATAAGACCTTCTGTGTCTCTGAAGATGTTTTATAAAGGGCAGAATGTTGATGAGGTTGTCAGAAGACTGCTTATGGTGACAGAGCTCTGTTCTGCAGCCAGGAGTTTCAGTGCAGGTGCTGCCTGTGGATTCTGGCAAAAAGCAGGTCAGGCAATCACCCTTTGACTTTAGTGTGCCCAGTCAAGAGTTTCGTAGTGGCAAAAATGAGGGCTTAAAGAAAAATTATGTTTTAGGGTCAAGGTTTGTCCACTTCTGAACGAAAGGGCAATGAAGTGTTCCTGAGAGGGAGCAGTGCACTGCAACAATATCCTATACTTTATCCGCTCCAGTCTTTATTTTCCCTTTTGAGAAGGATTAGGGTTATAATACTATCTGAAAGCATGGGTTACAAGCAAGCAACTGTAGGATTGTATACCCTTCCAAAATATCAGTGGCTTCATTAGGGCTCGAATTTTCTGGGCCCCATGAATGTCAAGTCTATCCTGAAAAAATGTAAAGTGAATAAACTTGGGTAGGAGATTCATGGTGATGTCAGTAATTCATGATAATGTCAGTCCTGCCTAGAACCACACCTGCAAAGGATTGTAGGGTGGATGTTCTGCCCCTCTGAAAGGGCTTGATGGGCAGCAGCAAGGGCTGGCTTCAAATTTCATGCTGCTTGGAATCCCCCACTCAGAAAGCTGTGAAAATTTTATGCTAAGCTTTCTGGTGCTTAAGGACCTAATTTTCCCCAACTGCAAGTACGAATCACATAGCTAACAATTTTTCACTGAAGGGAGAAAAGTAAGAAGGTAGATAAGGAAGGCAATAATAACTAATTCTTAAAGTGCAATTATACCAATAATCATTGATGTCTCCCCTGCTGGAAGGAAAGCAAATGTTTGCTTTCCCCCTCCTGCAGCAACCTATCCTAAATTTGAGCCTTACTTACTTACTTACCAAGGCCTGACTTAAGCAAAGGTCTCTGTTGGCGCATACTGGGGTACCTCTGCCTGCAAGCTGGTCCCACTGGCCGTGCCTGGCACCTCTCCTTTCCCTCGGCTGTGTGCTGGCTGTCCTCCATAGCCATCCCTCGGGTGACTCGCTTTCTTTGCCTCTCCAACACCTGCTTTGGCTAATTCCCACAGTTCAGACTTGGTTTCATTATTTTGGGTTCTGGAAAGGACTGTTTGTGCAGCGCCATAAATTCAGGGGAAAGGTAACAGCTGTTACCTTGCAAGAAAATTTTGAACTTAGTCTCATCCATCCCTTTTTGGGCTCCGAAGTCTGCATCCCAGTCCTGGAGTTACTGCCTTCTGTTACGGTGATCAGCCAGGCACAGCGTTAGCTGGCCTGCGCTTCTGTACGCTATAGAAGTTACTCACCTTTCTCCACCAAATTAACACAATTTCCTTTTCAACAGAAATGCTTCACAACCATGGGAACACAGCACCGACAGAATGAACATGTTTCAAGCTGTCCCATGGCTCTTTTTCACTTGTTCCCTCTTCGCTCCACCAGTAGTCAAGATAGTGTTCCTTCTAGTTTGTGATCCAATCCCTTCTTGAATTTTGAGGGGATCTGTAAGGGTTTTGCATTCATTTCAGGCCTTATCAAGGATTACAAATGTATCTCCAAACCTTTTATAATAGCAATAAATCTGGTGCTCAGTTGCAAAAGTAAGTGAAGTTTTCTGAACTGTCCTATTCTTAGAAATATACGTGGAAAAAAATCTTATTCTCCACACTGTGAAGCCATGTGGGGGAGGAACCAATCCCAGCCATGCTCTTTTTTGTTTTCACATCTCTTGATTCTTGAAAGCGTTTATAAAAGAGCTAGAGATTTATTTTTCTTACTGGCAGATTAATGCATCTTTAAATCGGGCATTGGGGATGGGAAATATTCAAGAGACTTAGTATTACTAATGGTTATCTCTGACCATAATCATTTAGCATATAGTAATTTACATTAATTACTTTGAGGATTTAAAGTATCTGTTACTCAGCAGTAAAAGGCTGGGACATGTTCTCGTGTTGTAATAAATGCAAGGCTTACTCCGTTAAGAACATGGCAGAAGCTACATCACTGTTGTAATAGGTGAGTTTGCAAATACGTACGCATAGAACATAAACGTCTACAAACAGAATGACAAGTCTGCATAAATCCACACCTCATATTGCCCACAGAAGCAGACGCTTGGCAGTTTTGTAACTCACCTTGGGGCTGGTGGGTGGTTGATTCTGGGAGAGACTGAAGACTTTTCCCTTGCATTGTATCGTGGTTTAACCCCATCCCACAGCCAGGACCACACAGCTGCTCACACAGTTCTCCCCCTTCCCCCAGAAGGGCAGGGAGAAGAAAGGAGAAAAGAAGAGGGAAGGGAAAGGAAAGGAAAAAACCTCATGGGTTGAGATAAAGACAGCTTAATAGAACAAGAACAGAAAAGGAAAATAACAATAATAATAAGAAGAGTGACAGTAATAATAATGACACAAGTCACTCTCACCACCCAGTAAATTGGCACTATCCCTAGCAGTGATCGCAGATTCCCTCCCCACCCCGGCCAACCCCATTTATATATTGAGCATGAAGTCTATGGTATGGAATATTCCATCGGCCATTCCATTGTTCTGTTTGTGCTCCTTCTCAGCTTCTGTGGGAATCTGAAAAGAGTCCTTGAAAAGCATAAACATCAGTTAGCAACAACTAAAACAATATGCATTATTAACATTCTTTTCACAGCAATCACTAGAAAGAAAATTAACTCTTTCCCAGCTGAAACCAGGTCACATTGGTACAGAAACTGGTATTAAATGTAAATTACTTTCTGGATGTTGTTGACTTATGCAAATTAAAGAAAAAACACCATATGGTGAGAGCAATCTGAACTGCTGTGTTTGTGTTGTAAGGTTCATGTATTACATAGAAAAACCTTAGGGTTTGTTCATCTTTTAAGGAAGCTGCCATCTTCGATTCACTTTCTGGCAGGAAAATCCTTCCGAGTTAATGAAATCACTTTGCTGTGTATTTTTGCTGTATTTCAGAGCAGATAACAATAGCCTTCACAGTGTCCATGCTGGTTGGACTGGTGATTGGAGGGATCATCTGGGCGTTGTTCACTTGCTTGTCCCGTCGCAGAGCTAGCGCCCACATTTCCCAGGGGAGCTCCTCAGCCTTCAGTCGTCGGTCCAGGGCCCCCTCCCATGGTCACAGTACCAGCAGGACTGGATTTTACCGCAACAGCAGCTGCGAACGTCGGAGCAACCTCAGCCTGGCCAGCCTCACCTTCCAGCGGCAAGCCTCCTTAGAACAAGCCAACTCTTTCCCCAGGAAGTCAAGCTTCCGCGCATCCACCTTCCACCCTTTCCTGCAGTGTCCTCCCCTCCCCGTGGAGACGAACAGTCAGCTGATCACGCTCACTCCCACAAACACCACCACAACCCTTGTGGGAAGCACCACCAACAGCTTAAGTCGACCCGAATTCCACTGGTCTAACAACAGCCTCCGCATCTGCCACTCCACACAAACCCCACCTCCCGCCTATGAAACCATCATAAAAGCTTTCCCAGACTCCTGAGCTAGGTCCTTCCTGCAAACACGCACGTCCATTTTAAGAGGAACCTCAATCATCTCAACAATTTTCTGCTCATGATGAAGATCTCTGAGAAGCCTCTGGCTGCCATTGCGGAGGGGACATTCATTGCCAAGAGGCGGGTAGCTGTGGTTTCTTAGAACGCAATATCCCACTGTCCAGGGGATCACTTATCTTTGCACTGCTGGCTCTAATTTACTGCTCTGCCATATGCTTGCATATTTATAGTGTTGTATCTTTAATTGTAACCATTGTATCTTTACTTTAGAGAAAAGAAAATGCTGCCACATTTCCTGAAGAAAAAGATCGTGTTAGGGATCACCAATATACACACTTCTGCAAATTTCACTATTCTGTTTCTTTTTAAACAAAGAAATAAAAATTCTGGTTTTACATATTTTACCAAGGATGTTAAATTTTCAGAGAACACCTACTATTATCCACCTTCTTCGTATAACCACAGAACAGCTTCTGCCTGAGGAAGCTTAGACACAGACCTTGTAGAGGATTTAACGTCACAGTCCTGGCTGTGGTCATAGACGCCCTGTTCTGCTGATTGCAGAGGATCTTAAAAGACTCCATGTTAGGGTTTCTTGTATAAAATTCCCTCCACAGTATGGGAAAAACGTTGAAGTATACCAAGCTTCACGCAGTTTGAAACAACATACTAAATGCACAGTAACAACTATAAGGAATTTTCTGCCTGCAGCCAGCAAAACAGGTAGTCTCATTTTAATACCCAGTAAGGATGTATGGGAGCAGAACTCCTCATGTTTCATTTTTCTAGTTCTGGTTATCAAGATAAGCAGCATGAATGACAACTATTTTTTTTTAATTAAGTTTCCTGTTTTGCTATGTGATTACTCATTTCCTTATTTCAAATTGTGTTTCACAAATTGTACCAACGTTTAATTCTTCCCGGCAAGTTATTCACCGAAATCTTGTCTTTCACTAAAGCAAGATTTTAGACATCTACAGCTGAACACTGGGATTGTACAATTAGTTAAAATATGAAGATAGAAATAGAATATTTAGTTGAGGTTGACATATATCCTTGACCGTTATACATGTGTCACGTCAAGCTAACCCCTGGCTTAGCAGAGACTAATTGCATTGACGTGGGAAGTCCAGGATTTGGAAACAGCACAGGCAAATGGGACCTGATTTAAGTCTTACTGTATCAGTTTCCTGTTAAATATTTTAGGTTCAAAGAAAGGGTAAAGAATTGCCAAAAGTAGAGGAGCAATCCTACTCCTCACTTACAAATAAACCTTTTCGTCCTAAAAGGGCTGGGCAACGACCAGCTGCAGGAGTCCTGATTCTGAGGGGCTGGTCCGGTGCTTCTGCAGAGAGAACAAGTCCTCATCTGTCTTCTGGGAGGGACGAAGATTCAGCAGCTTTTGAGAAGAGGCAAAATTCTTGACATCTTAGTTTCCGGGCTCTTGGAGAGTGTCAGCATGCACCCCTTTGCCGAGCTCAGCACCCCTCAGGAAGCACCGGTATTGACCTCTTGACTGCAATCTTCCAGCCCAATATCATCCGATTTGCAAATATGACGACAACCCTTGAGCTTACAGCGTTACTTACTGCAAACCACAATTATTCCTTATTGTAAAGGCAAATTATTTTGCATGTATTTACTGACTGGCTTTCATTGTTTTATTTTCAGTGTGCAACATTTTCCCTTCTAGAAGGATATATATCATTGCTAGAAGAACAACAATTTACAGAGTTTACAGAGTGTTTCACTACAGACACTACGGATTCTACTACACCAAGGACTTGCTGATAAGACAGCAAAACTGCATTTGGCTGGTCGCAGGCTGTGGAATTAAACCAATAGTCCTCTGGAGAGAGAAAGTTGTGTTATTTCATTCATTAATAATATTTTTTTTAATTTACAGTCTTATTCTGGTGTCTAGAGTCTAATTCTGCTGAATTTCACTGCATGTACAAGTGTGTTCATAGTGTCCTAGCTCTAGAATAGGTGATGCCACCCGTTCTAACGTGCTTACAAAAAGCAGAATCCAAGCCTGCTCCCTTTGCTTATTGAGTTTGGCGGACTGTTTGAAGAGACAACTTGGTCTGCAGTGCATACCCAGCTGGCCAGAACTGCTTGTTCCTTGAGACTGAAAGCATTTTTGATGAGTAAATTTTTACTCCTGGACTGTAAACATGCATTACATTACAGTAGAACTTTCCACAGCATATTATTACTTGTATTACATTATATTTAGTAAACAATGTAGAAAGGGCAGCTTAAATGTACTGTATTTTTTTCCTCCTGAAATCTGTACTGGATATCAAAACATTTTTATACGTCCCTTGGATTTGGGAGATCAAAAACACAGATTGTTTGGTGCATAACCAGTATGGCTGTCAGATACCTAACTGCTAGTTTAAACAATGTCTGAAATGAATGTTTTGCAAGCACTCTGGAAGCTTCAGAATGTGAAATAAAGATAGATGTTACAATCTCGAGCTCATGTTTTTCCTTAAAGATAAATGTATCGACTTGCATAAAAGATCCTTTAAAGGGAAGGGTATCGCCTTCAGTTATGCAAACTGATATAGTTGAGTGTGTGAATGAGGACTTGGTCCTTCCTCTGCTGAAGATGTTATATGAAGTCAGAATCGGAATTTGCCATATGACAACACCTTCCAAGGATTACAAGTGAGAATGTCTCTGAGAAATAACAGTGCTTACAGATTTTAAATCTACTGGTTTCCAAGTATCTGGACTTCAGTCCGCAAAGTGTTTGAGCAAATGCTTGCTTTAAGCAGACGGGCAATCACTCTAAGGTTCATGCTTAAATAGACTCATGCACATTTCATTGCATTAGGACCAAAGCACATTGCACAGGATCAACCCCCAAATTGAACTACGGGATTCAGGAATCGTCAGGTGTTTGGTATGCAAAAGATTATACTTGCTCATTGTCACAGTCTTTTCTAGCCTTTTATTTCAATTTAAAGTACTGGGAAGAAGAGCTGAATTAGAAAAAAAAATATTACTGCAGATTTAGATTTAGATTAGATATTAGGAAGAAATTCTTTACTGAGAGGGTGGTGAGACACTGGAACAGGTTTCCCAGCGAAGCTGTGGATGCCCCATCCCTGGAGGTGTTCAAGGCCAGGCTGGATGGGGCTTTGAGCAACCTGGTCTAGTGGGAGGTGTCCCTGCCTATGTCAGTGGGGTTGGAACTGGATGATCTTTAAGGTCCCTTCCAACACAAACCATTCTGTGATTCTGTGATTTCAAGATTTCAAAGCATTCACAAGCAATGAATTAAGCTTCACAATAATTTTGCATGTAATACATTTTCATTGTGAGAGGCAGTGATTAAAAGAATCCCAGAATCACACAGGGAGTGGTAGGCAGAGCTTTGATCAACCTCCAGATATCCTGACATGTTGTCCTGAAGTGAGCAGAGCTACTTCTCCTCCTCATAAAGAGAAACACTATTCTCCTATTGTCCATGTGCACAAACCCAATTGCTCCAGTTCTGATTTCATATAGAAGAAAAAACTTGACAGCTCCCTGCCTGAGAATTGTTATGTTCCAGCATATTTACAAAAGTAGCTCGTGCTGTATTTCTTGACCTTTCCCTACTGAAGAACCGCTGATCACCTTTTCAGACGGCTACTGATTATCATACTGTAACACACTGAACATGTGGTATCTTTGCCAAATCAAATTTTTAAAGTTCACTTGCAATTTACCATGAAGTTTTTTGAGTCATCTCAACATCCATTCTTAAGTATAAACTGAAAACTACATTTACTGGAAATATCCTCTCAGAGGTGAAATGACACATGCCAGATCCCTGACCTATAGGGATTTGATAAAATTAGGTGATGACTATGATGCAGTACAGCTGTTGAAAAAAAAAAAAAAAAAAAAAAGAAAGAAAACATTAATTGGAAATTTACCTCTGCCAAGTCCAGAGCAGATTAAGGAAAACAACAATGATACCACTTCACAAAGCGGGGAATGGAATTCTAGAAATCAGCCTTACAAAGTGTTTTAAAACTCAGATAAAATACCTATACCTTCCTTTGGGTCTCTTAATAAAAGTGAATTTTCAAAGGAGTTGAGTGTCTGGAGTTTTGACTTTATGAGTAATTATTTATTTACCTTTTTGAATGCTGAAAAGGATAACAAGACCCTAATCTCTTTTTCAGTGGAATATTAAGAGCGGCTATCATTGACTCTGTATTTTTCATCCAGCTGGGCTAGAGAGTTTTGAGAAAAATACTGCAGCGGTCAACAGGTGAGCTACTGCTGCCAGCAGCTCTTTTTGAAGCACACGGGGCAACAAAGGGGAGACTTTTCCAGCTTGATTTTCTGCCTCGCGCTGTAGCAGCAGCAGCACCAGGGGCTCCACTGAGGATCTCTGCCCTCGCCATGCATAGGAGGGGGCTGGGCATTATTCCGTGCTTTTGCCCCCAGACAGAAGCCTGGTTTGCATGTCTCGTTTCTCCGTTTAACTTTTATGGAAGCTTTTGGCTCCCGTCAGATTTCTGATGACGTTACTGCATGAGGGTGGCAGTGTCTGATGGGCATGGACTGGATCACGGAGCTATTTCAGTAAACATGTTTCCTGTCTGCTTTCCCAGTGACATTCTGCATCAGAGACATGTTTTCATCTATTTAGCAGCAGAATCAAGTGATTGTGTGCTGAGGGCTGTGAAAGAGCAGTTGCACTATTTTAGAGCAAGGAGTTCTTTTAAACAAGAGTAGCTTAATCATGGAAGGGATTACGCAGAGTGATGGGACTGAGATAGCAGGAAATTGGATTTGCTGATTTAGGACATAACTGTCTGATGTGCCTATGACTAGGGACAGTATGGAAAGGCACTGGAATACAAAATTATTCATATCTAGTTCAGGGCGGACCTGCCTCCATATTGATCCGCTTTATTTTATGGCAGCACCTTGATGACTACACAGGAAAGGTGATGCTGCTCTCTTGTTCCAGCTTGACAAAAGCACAAATCACAGCTGGCAGTAATGTGCATTTCTTTGGACACGTATGGAGAAGTTTCCAATGAGTAGCTGTGCACTGAAACAGGATGAATCTTCAGCCACTAGTCCAACCAGTCTAGGGCTTGAGTTGAAGCACACTGGAGAACCAAGGAGCCCCCTGTTCTTTTCCTGTGCTGTGTATCCTGGTGATCTTTTCAAGTTATTTTTATAGGAGGGAAGAATTCCCTTTAAACCTTTTCTAGAGGGATTGTAATTTTTTTTTTCTTATTTAGTGCTTCTCTATTTAGTTCCATAGTAAGTTCCATCTCTCTCTCCGTGTATGATGATAAAAATACCCAGGTCTTCACTCTAACCCATTCTTTTGTTGTTCTGCCAAGTAACAGAGCAGATCACTTTGTTATCCAGAGAATCACTTTGAGGAATTGATTGGGTTGTGTGTGATAAGCTCTCCAGCACTAGTTTCCCAGCATCAAAGCACTGATTTTATTTTTTTTTCTGTAGTCCCTTGGGCAATTGCCATGGAAAGATACAGACACCTTTTTGTCAGTGCTAAATGACAGACGTCGTTTAGTAAAACTTTGAACTGCCTTGCAAAATTCTTATAACTCTACAATGCACTAATTAATGATGCAGATATTTTTGAACATTTGGGGTAACATAAAACTGACTCTTGTAAAAATTCCTGCATGCTCAAAAAACATATTTATGGGTGCTTGTATATACACTAAATAAAATATTTCAAAGAGTTGAAATGCTTCTAGGCATCGAGTCACTTCTGAAAAGGAAATTGAACATTAAATATGTTCCCACATCATTTAACCATGTTTGAAATGTATTAGCTTAAAGAATATCAAACTCTGTTTGAGACACCAAATTAAAGTATTTGCAGATTTTCATCTTTTCTGCCAACCAAGGGAATCTGCTCTAGGCCAGAGATATCCCCAGTAAAACCAAAAATATAGAGGAGAGAAACAGGACTGAGGAAGCTCAGTGTAGGTTAAGACAGGCTTCAACTAAACCAAGTAAGTTAGAGAATGGCAGATTTACCATGACTGTGCAAAGTAAGCGAAGTGTAACTGTGTTTAATGTCCTGATAGTGTTCCTGAAAGATGCCTGAAAGGGTTTCTCCTGATTCGGTCACCCCTAATCCATAACATGTCGCATGCATCTGCATGCCTTCTCACAGACATTTTACGGGTACTGAAGGCTAGATATCATCATGCACATTTAAATGCATTTGCTGGGATCACAGAGGGTATAAATAGGTGTTCCTACTTCTTTCAAGGCACCTGTAAGACACTGAGTGGTGAGGTGATTTAAAAGCTGCTTCCAATGTTGGGCATTACAAAGATTTAAAAACAAACTGAGAATGTTTCAGACAATCTTGTTGAGCTTGACATTGTACTTAAAATCTGAGTCATTAGTGATCAAAAACTTTCAATGCTAACTGTTCGTTTATCAGTACAACAGAACAATGAATCAAAAGAAAGTAAGAAATATACTGTATTATACATTACTGTTCTTTAGGGGTAGATTTGCAAAAGGGATGTGCTAGACACACAACTGAGGGCCTTGTTACACAAGCCCGGTCCAGCAAAACAGATTGTTCCCACTTAACCCTCCAAATGCTCTGACTGACCACTGATGATTTAATCTATATTGCTCTATTATTGACTGCAGTGAGATTACTCATATATTTAATAACTCTGCTGAATCAGAATATAATTCCATAACCACATCATTCTAGTGCCTAATTTAAGAGCATAATTTTTATCTGCCAAATGACTTCTGTTTGTTGAAAGTTTCTTCACTGTGAAAACAGATGACTACTCTGTTAATCTCACCTGCCTAGTCACTCTTTGAGCATGTAAACTGTGAGGATGTAAGGGTGATCCTTACATCCTTATGCAGACATACTAGGGGCTGACAATGAAGGTCATGGTGAATCAGCGCTTGGCCATTCCTTTCAGTTATTTAATGTGAGAGCAGGGTTAAGGAGTCCTGAATCAAAGCTTTGTTTGAGTCTCAGCACTTCTGTTGTTCCACAGAGGTGTTTTTTTGCAGAATATCGCATCATCTCATCTCTCTGGATGATGTACCAAAGAAATAGGATGACAGCAAGAAAGACTGAAGAGAACAACTTCTTCTTCCTCTTCTTCTTCTTCTTCTTCTTCTTCTTCTTCTTCTTCTTCTTCTTCTTCTTCTTCTCCTCCTTCTCCTCCTTCTCCATCTTCAAGAGTGTCACTCTGCCAAATATCAGTTCTGGGTACTGTTTGGAGGGATGCTTTAGAGGTGGGTTTGGAAAGCAAAGCTGAGCAAAGACAGTTCTAGCATCAGATAGCCAGTGTGTTCTCTGGCTGTTGAAGCCAACATTGCAGCGATCCCGTCTGTAACCAAGACTGTCTGAAGACAAACTGTCCCCAGCAGGACAATCTCTTTCAGACTTATAAAAAGATTGTCTCTAATCTCTACTGCCTCTACACAGCATGAGGAATTGACAAAGTGTTTTGTATTCTGATAGATCCTGAGAGATCTTGCTTTGGGTTCAGCTTCGTCTGGAGCTGTTTGGAGGACAGGGCAGAAAAGGGTCTGAATTGTTTTAGTGACTCCTGCCTATGGCTTATTTTCAGATTCTTAAATTTGTACATGACATGCATTGCTGAGTGGCCTTGTAACCTTTTCATTATTAGGACACTTTTATTTGGGTATCTCTTACTGTGTGCACAAACTCTGCAAGCAGAATTGTGTGCCACCTTACGAGTACACAGTTATTTACTGGGCAGTGTACACAGTAGGTAACTAGAACTAAAATATGACTACACTGAACGTTAATAAGGTCTTCAGCTCCAACGCTGACAATCACTAAGTTTTTTCCTAGCCAGACAGCTGTCAGTGAAGTTGGGAGATGCGGCCCTTGTTGCTGCTTGGGAGAGGCTGATCCTTGACCTTGCTCAATCACAGACACCTGGACCACAGGTTGGGCTGAGGATGAGCTTTCTGAGCCATAAAGCTCTGGATGGAGGATTGTGTGTAAGGGAACAGAGGCCAAGACAGGGCTAGGGATTGAGCTTCAGCTTATGTTACACACTCTCAAAAAGCGTAGCTATGCTATTCAACATATTTGTTCCAAGATCTGAGAGCAGTGTAAACCTCCTTGAGTCAACTGTTCTGTTATACCTTCACTCTGAAGGCCTTTGAACCCAGTCTTCAAAATGATAACACTCATTGAGAAATGTCATTAGACAAAGAAGTCTTACTTTTTGAACTTCTAATCATTCTGGAAAATGCGATGTGGAAATTCTCCCACTTGAGCTGATGCCGTTAGAGGCAACCAGAGAGCATCTCTTGAAACAAGAGCAAAGAAGAATACCTGTAACAGATGAACTTTGCTGCCATTTCCACATCCAGTGATGTGTGACATAATTTTCTGTTGTGACATTGTGTGATTCCATATCTATGGAATATCATTCTGTTAAACCAGAAAATGTGTCAGGTAAGACAAAAAAGTTATCTGTGATTTGGAGAGATGGAATTGTACTTAAAGCTTGTACAAAATAATTACCTGCTACCATGAAATTTAAAAAAGAAGATCCTCCAGTTACATGCTGAAAGAGAATTATAGAGTTATTTTTACCGTGCGGCTATCGATGTAACTGCGTGATTCACCCAGAGTCACCAGCAGCAAGATTCACATCTGGATCAATAACTTATAAATTCATGCTTTGTTGCAATCTGGGTATGAAGTTTAGCAAATTTCAAGGTACCAAGGTTCATTGCTTAGGTTCAATAGTTGGCAACATTTTAATATTAACATTCAATAGAAACAAAAATACTACATTAGTTGTTGTAGCACTGGTGCTGAACATTTTGTTTGCTTCTGCAGAAAGCACTTTCATTCATCTGTCAAATAAAAAACCCCAAACAAATAAATTGCAGAATATAATTATATGCATACACGATGACAGCACACACGATGGCTATCAAAGGTGTTGCTGTGCCTATCAATCTCTTTCATCTTTGTGACGATCTTCACCTCCCAAAATCCCTTAGAATCCTAATAGTATTGGATCTATTTATGTGTACTAAATAAAGTGGAATATATTGACCGTGGTGCTACGTTCACTGGAACATTCTTAACACTTTATGTAGGATAAAAAGGATAACGAGCCATTGATGTATTGGCCAAGAAGCCAAATAAACAAGATGTAGGAGCTTATTGTTTGTTTTGACGACCTGTGGAGTTGAACTGGATGATAACCTAGGTTGGAACTGTATCTCTCTTGTCCGTGAACACTACAAAAGTTCTTCCATAACTAATATTGGAAACAGTTAAGTCCAAATTATATCATTTATTAGGGGTGGTAAACTATCAGGTTGATACTTTCTTCTATATGGCTTTTTCATGGAAACTAGATGTGAATACAAATTTTCAGAGCTATAATAGCATACATTAGGCTCAGAGTAGTGCTAAGAGACAGCACGTTACACTATGCCCTTTATACACATGGACAGTTTTAGAAAACCTCTCTCAGCTCTTTTTCCATGAAGACAATAGTAGTAATTGCTTGAGACTGAAGCATTTTTAGCTCGTTTCTGCTGTGGCTCTTAGATGGTTGCTTTTTTCAGCTTGGTAAATAAAGAACTTGTGATGATTAGGTCAGTTCAAGGAATAGAGTTATCCTGGCATAATTAGCATCTTAAGATGTGCCTTCCAGCTCGACTGACGTGGGTTTTTCTATATCCTGAGATGATACGTCTGCTTTGACAAGCTTCCAGACAGTGCAATAGTAGCAATGTTCACTGGGGTACACAAAGAGAATGTGGCCACGTGCACAGTCTAGAACCAGGATCTTGTATAAACACAGGGAAAAGGATCCATGCAAAATTGGAGAAGTGTCCCAGTCCTTTCAGCAGAGATGTTACGGTACACACCCCATGAAAGATTCCAATCATACACTTACAAACCTATAAATGGACTAAATTCTCTGATACTTCATGGGGTTTTTTGTAGTCAGTGTGGGAAGTAGATAGGAAGGTAAAGGGATTTTTAGCAGCTCAGCTGCATCTGAAGATGTGCTCCTAGCCATAAGCATCATTAGTTTCTTGGAGCTTCTGATGAACTTGCAGCCAAACTCCGTGAGGAGATTGTCAACAATGACTCAGAGTAAGATAAGGTGCCCCAGGCACGTTTGCTCTCAGGCTTTCCTTCTAACTTTTGAGCTCCACTGTGGCGCTGTTGTGTAGGTTTTACTTTAAACAGGTAATTTGAAGGGATTCTGGAGATTATTTCCATTCTGTATTCCTTTTGTACAGGCAGAGGCAAAAGGACATTCATAAGGTATCATATAGTACAAGTGACAGGCCCGAAAGCATGGGTAAAATGTAGGGACACAGGTTTGAAGATTGTTCTTAATATCTGTTCAGATAATTAGATATTAGCTTAGGGAAACTAACATATGTCAGAAGATCATGAAGAATAAAGTGTTTTTTCAAAGGTTCACCATAGAAAATCCAGTTTTGTAGTCAAGTTGATTTATGTAGAAAACCTTGAAACTCTGTGAAGCAGAGTTGGCTGAAAATGGATGGGAAGCTGAGTCTAAATGCTGTGGCATCTTAAAGACATACATTCTTGACATATGCAGAGGTTATTTTAGATTTGCAGAGGAGAGGAATGGTCTGGGGCAGCTGCAGGAGGAGGAACACATTTCTGGTGACAAAAGTATCATCTGATCCTTTGCTGAAGGTGGAAGATTTTAACAGTGTTGGTAGGAAGAGGACATATTTCAGACAGCTTGTGAAAAACAAAGAATACCCAACATGACCAAACCAGGAACTACCCTGCCTCCTTACAAGGTTTGTATTACCATCTGATTTTCTGGGTTTTAAGGTGAATGGAATTATTTTTAAAAGTTAGGTGAAGCATTAAAAGAATTGCTTTGAAAGAAAAACAGTAATATTAAAGCTTCTGTCAAAGCTTATGTAGTCACGGATATTCCTGAGGAATGACTGCAGAATACATGTGTCTGATATTGAGAGGGGCATGGCAAAAACATCACACCCACGCTAACAAGGGGAAGAAATTTGGGCCCACACGTCTAGGACAGCTGCATACCATGAACCAGACGGACATGAAGCAGAAGTTCAAGTGCATATCAAGCAGCATAAACACTTGGAGAACAAAGTGTTTATCCCAAACTGCTTTGGCATCTTTGAGAGAAGCTGAGATTGCACTTTGGGGTGAGGGAGAAGGGGGTATGAAAACATAGAACTAAACTACAAGCGGTAGGAGTTTTCCTAGATGGCGTGATAGACAAAGGGAAAAGACCCTTGGGAGTACCACTGGACTCAGTAGCTCTCCTGAATGCCTTTTGCTCATCATGGTATCCACTGGGAAGTTTTAATCAAGCATGTCTGTGTTAATGACATGTCAGGACATACTAATGCAAGGGGTGGAAGAGTGGTTGGAAGTCATGGGCATAATTCAAATGTTTCAGTGATTTTGAAAACCGATTCTGCAAATTGTTAACCCACACAGGGTGGGCAAAGGTACCACCTGGAACAGGAGGGACTTGTACAAGTGTTGATATATATCAATAGTAGGTATATTTGTTAATATAATCCACTTGTTGTGGGAGTTTACTCCAGTTAATGACTCTGTTCTGAAGATCCACACTTGTGACCTGAGAACAGGGCTCAGGACGAGTGAGAGAGGAAATGAAGGCTCCCCTGTTCCACCTGCGTGACCCCCTCGCAGCCTGGGAACCAAGGAGACAAGCGCTCTTCTGCTGAACGTTTCTGCTGCAGGAGGCAAGTCACGGGTTTTCAATTGCAGAATATTTGTCTGTGTTTTGTTCTGTTTATCATCACATTTCTGAGTCTGCAGAACTGACTCAGGCTAAAGGTATGATAGAACGGGGACAGTGTTTTTCAAATAAAACTTACCTAAAAGAATGAACTGATGATTTTCTCCTTATTTCTCCTGAGAAGCATTTAGAGATACATGTAAAGAGAGTGAAGCTGGCACAAGTTTCGGCAAGTGACCCCATCCATTTTTTTCCAACCAGGTGATATGGACGGATACGTATGTTTGTGGAAGAGTGGGACCAAGCAAGGCAGCAGGGTGCTGAGAGCATGAAATGGAGATTATGCTAATCATGCCATTAAAGGATTAGGGAAAGGCAGCTTATTTTATCACTTTTTATTTGCATTTTTTACTCTTCATATACAGTTTCTTGATATTTCTTCTGTTATCTCTTTTGTGGAAGTGCTGAACGGTAGTGCTCCATCAATCTGCTCTATAAGCTCTAAAAACTCATGGATCAATGTGATACGGCTATGGGATCAAAGGCAGAGTTTCTGAACTCATCTACAGGAACATGAGCTGTAATGCACAAGGGAGATTCTGCGGACCAAATGATTCCATGAGGCAGACCTCATGAGTCAGTAGAAGTTTCCTTTTCTGATATAATATGCAAGCCCTAAAACAACTGTCTTTTATTATTTTTCTTCTTTTTTTTTTTCCAAATAAAACTATGTTTCTATTGCTGATGTAATTCCTCTTTTTAAAATACAATTACATGATCAAACTGGCAAATGCTAAGCAGGTCCTCCAGCAGATTTCTCTCATCTAAAGATTTGGCTTTAAGAGTTTTTTTAGCTCATCAATTTCAGCACAGTTTTACATGCTAAAAACAGTAATCAAGTCTAACTAACAAACCTAAAAACTCCCAAATGTCTTTCCTGCAGATGATGTAGCTATTTTAGGTAATGCTTGGTTTATATATACATCACACAAGTTTATATACAAATGGTGAGATAAGCTTTCAGACAAGCTTGTGCTCTTTGCTCTACCTTGTCTAATCAGTTTTCCATTCTTTCCAAATATTGCCCATTTTATGAGTATGAGACTTTTTTGTTAAGTGGAACATTAAAGAAAATAAAGTAACCAGAAGATATTTAATAACATATAGACTAAAGATAAAAGGTCCAGTAAACATGGAACAGCTATGCATCAGGATTCCCGCAACAGCCACTGCAAAATACTTGGCTTCCCAAGAATTGCCTGTGTCTAATTATTATCCAGAAGAAGCTCCCAAGCACTGTTTTTTTCCAAGTGGCTCTTTCCCTAAAGGGTGGAGTTTCTGTCAGTAGAAGACAGCAGGAGTTATCATCCAAAAAGTGTTCATCTGCCTAGATCTTAAAGGACTCGCTTAGGATTCCTATGGAAAACGTGGCTTTCTCCACCTGTTTAAAAAGATTTATTTTCATTTTAATTACTTGCTTTCATCAAAATATCTGGAAATGTTGTATGTAAGCTTCAGGAAAAATAAAAAAAGTTGAAAAAGACTAGAATTTGGGTTGCCACTGCAGACCTTTCTCATTCATACCAAAACAACCTCCCTCAATGAAAATCCTCTTGAGAAATCATGGAATAGTTTGGGTTGGAAGGGACCATTATAAGTCATTTAGTCCAACTCCCCTTCAATGAACAGGCACATCTCCAACTAGAACAGGTTGCTCAGAGCCCCGTCCAACCTGACCTTGAGTGTTTCCAGGGATGGCACATCTCCCACCTCTCTGGGCAGCCTGGGCCAGTGTTTCACCACCGTCGTTGTAAAAATTTTTTCCTGTTATGTAGTCTGAATCTTCTCTCTTTTAGTTTAAAGCCATTACCCCTTGTCCTACTGCAACAGAAGAAAGTTTATCTTGATTCAAGATGAGGAGATGGTAGGTGCAACAGGGCGTATACGGGAAATGCAGACAATTATTAGTGAAACTGAAAAGTGCTTGGGACATCTGGGGTCAATTCAAAGCTCCACTGGAGATTTTCTGGGTAAAGAAGGGGAATCCACTTGATCTCCCTATGACTCAGTTTCTTGTCCATAGAATAGGGAAAGTAGATGGTATTGTAAGAATAGATACACTAAAGATTGCTCAGATCATTAAAGGGGCAATAGAGAGGGATTTTTCAGAAATACTGCCACCCCCAGAGAGGTTCTGAGGCCATTTTAGCCAGCCCTACAGCACGTCACTCCCTTATTCAATGTAGTGTACTACCTGTGAAAAGGGGAACAACGTTACAGCAAACCAGATTTACCAGGTATGGTAAATAAGTCGGTATGGTATGGTATGGTATGGTATGGTATGGTATGGTATGGTATGGTATGGTATGGTAAAAAAGTACTGATTTACCAGTGATTTTCAAATTTCTTTGGCAGTGCAGTCTACATACATTTCCTCACAGCATAGCAT
>VUYV01000045.1:1100929-1222809 GCA_008711295.1 Anarhynchus alexandrinus
AAACCCCCCCCCCAACCCCCCCCATCCTCCAGGCTGCTGAAAGGAAACTTTTCCTTCCTTCTCCGGTCCCTGCTGCCGGCTGCGTTTGGGCTTTTCCCGCAGCGGCGCCCTCGGCGGGAGCGGGAGCGAGGAGCGGGGCCGCGGGCAGCCGCGGCGCTCCGGACCCCCCCTCCCCGAGCCCGGCGGGGCTCTGGCCGCAGGATACCCGCGCCCCCCCGGCCCGAGAGCCGCCTTCTCCCTGTCCCCTCGCTCGCCCCGGAGGGCTGAGCATCCGCAGCCTTCGCAGCGCCCCAGCGATGCGTCTTAACGCCGGCCGGGAGATGGGTTTCTCCTCCTCTCTTTTCTTTCAAGCACTCCTGTGAAGTCCATTGAACTTTCCCAGGTCGTGCGGGCAGCACAACGNATGGTATGGTATGGTATGGTATGGTATGGTATGGTATGGTATGGTATGGTATGGTATGGTATGGTATGGTATGGTAAAAAAGTACTGATTTACCAGTGATTTTCAAATTTCTTTGGCAGTGCAGTCTACATACATTTCCTCACAGCATGCAGCCACCCATATAGCACATACGTAGCAAGTGACAACAGGCTTGTTTTTCACACATCCCTCGGATTCAGTCGGCGGCTCCCCTCCACCCTGCTAGAGACCGCAGCCCGCAGGACTCCTGCAAACCCCCCCCCCCCCCCCCCCCCCCCCCCCCCCCCCTCCTCCTNAGGCTGCTGAAAGGAAACTTTTCCTTCCTTCTCCGGTCCCTGCTGCCGGCTGCGTTTGGGCTTTTCCCGCAGCGGCGCCCTCGGCGGGAGCGGGAGCGAGGAGCGGGGCCGCGGGCAGCCGCGGCGCTCCGGACCCCCCCTCCCCGAGCCCGGCGGGGCTCTGGCCGCAGGATACCCGCGCCCCCCCGGCCCGAGAGCCGCCTTCTCCCTGTCCCCTCGCTCGCCCCGGAGGGCTGAGCATCCGCAGCCTTCGCAGCGCCCCAGCGATGCGTCTTAACGCCGGCCGGGAGATGGGTTTCTCCTCCTCTCTTTTCTTTCAAGCACTCCTGTGAAGTCCATTGAACTTTCCCAGGTCGTGCGGGCAGCACAACGCCCATCCGCCCTAGCTGGGATGTTTCTGAGGGGTGAGGGCAATGCGGTGCTATTGATGCTCATCTCGCCATTCCAGAGCAGAATTGCTTCTTCGACCTCTAGTTATGTAGTAACAAGGGGAAAATTTCCTGAAATTAGTCTACTGCAGGAACTCTGGTTTTAGTCACAGCTGTCATCCGAGAAACAAATTTCCAGGCATTTTTAATCTAATTCACTTAATTTTTATGTAACTGAATTAGAAAATGTGATTAAGCATCGCAGAATCTTCGGCATCGAGCCTGCCTAACCTTGAGTGAAACATGAAACAGAGGAGAAACTTATTAGAAGTAAGAAGAAATGGTGAAATGGTCTGTATGGATTTGGTACAATCGTTACTTACTGAGTAGGAGGATTAGAGGCACAAAAGCTCAAGGGGAGAAAAAAAAAAAAAAGAAAAAAGAAAAAGAGGATAATGACCTTTTCAGCTGAAATTCTTGCCGCGATTCTTTGGCAGGTATTTCAGGGCAGGCACTGAAAAGACACCGTGCGACACTGAAGAGGTGCTTGCAGGAACAGCCCTGTCCTGCCGTCCCGCCCGCGCGTCCCACCCCCACTTTCCCCATGTTTCTGTCCCTGCTGCCCACAGAGCTCTCTGGGGCAGGGACAACCCGAGGGCGAAAATCGAAGGCTTGAAACTATCTGATTCTCCCGTGCTGGGGCAGTGCCTCCAGCCCGGAGGTCTGGGCTTGAGACGCGTTAGCGGGAAGAGCTGCCCCCTGCCCCTTCCCGCCTACGGGGGTTTTACAGGCGCTCCAGCCGCCCTCCCTTGCGCGCCAGCGCAGCGGGTGCCGGCGCTGGGATGCGCGGACCAACGGTTACCAGCACCGACGGTGCTCGGATGGAGGGGCTGATCCGTTTCCCACGAACGCACACAGTTGAAACGAAAAAGCAAAGACTGGTAAACACCCCGCCGCCTGCTAAAATCAAGCTAAAGCCCGCAGAACGATTTTCTTTCTAAGACCCATTTCCCCGCAGCGCAGCCCCTGCGTGCTGGGGCGCTGCGGCTGGTGCGAGCGGCGGCCCCTCCGACGGCGCGCCCCGGGCGGCGACCCCCGGCAGGGACGGGTGTGTGCCGGGGACAGAGAAGGACCGGCTCAGCCTGAAAACACCGGCGAAGGGCTAGGGAAAGGAGCAGCCCCGGGGCCGGGGAGGGGGCTCGGCGAGGAAGCACTGGGGGCCGGGAGGGAAGGGCCCCGGGGGGGGCTGTCACCTCCCCTCCCCGGGTGCGGGCGGGGGGGTCGCGGTGGGGTTGTGCCCCCCGCGGACCCCGCCACCCGCCCGCTCTCCTGCTTTGCCAGGCGGAATCACGCTGCCGACGGGGCCCTGCTCCCCGCAAAACTNCCAGTAACGTGATTGCTTCTTCGGAAGCAGAAACGTGTAAACGCTATAAAACGCGGCGGCGCGGCGGGCAGCTCAGAGCGTGCGGCGGGACGGAGCTCTCCTCTTCTTCCAACTCCTCTTCATCATCATCCTCCTCCTCCTCCTCCGTCGCCGCCGCCCCGGCAGCCGCACAGCGGGGCAGGGCGCAGGCCCCCAGCAGCGCAGCGCTCCCCTCCGCTCCGCTCCGCGCCCGCCCAGCCAGCCCCGCCGACGGACTCGCGGCTCCGTGAGTAACTTTCACCTCCGCCGCAGCGGCAACTTCCCCGCGGATGAGGAGGGCGCCCCGGCTTTCCCCCCCTTCCCCTTCTCCCTTCCCGGACCTGCCCCGGCCGTCGGGTGGCGGAGAGCGGGGCTGACCGTCCAGGGCAGCCGTGGAGGGACCCTTCTTTTTTACCGCTGAAAAAAAAATGCAATGGGGTCTTTTTGGGTGGGTTTTTTTTGTTTGTTTGTTTGTTTGGGGTTTTTTTTAAAGTCGCTAAACCCTGAGCGCTGCTGCCCCCCGCACCGGGCCGGGGGTCGCCTTCGGGAAGGTGTGGGGGGGGTGCCAGCTCTCCCTGCCCGCCCGCAGCGCCCCCGCTGCCGGCGGCTTCTCTCGGTTGCCGGGGCCGGGCGGGTTGCCGGGAGGGCCGGTGGGTGCGGGCGGGTCGGTGGGTGACGGCTGCCCTCTTGCCTCCGCAGGTGGCGGCCATGGAGCACCGCGGCGCCTCCCCGCGCCTCCTCGCCCTCGCCCTCCTCAGCGCGCTCTGCTGGCGGGCGCGGGCGCTGCCCCCCCGGGGGGCCGCCTTCCCCGCCGTACCCCGGTAAGGGCCGCGCTGCGCTCCGCTCCGCGCCTCTCCGCGCCCCGCTCCGCGCCGCGCCCCGCCCGGGCTTCCCCTCCGCCGGGGAGACCCGGGGTGTTGGGGGGTGGGGGCTGTGACAAGCGCTCCCAGTCGGGGATGGTGGTGGTGGGGTTTGCTGGGGAACTGGTGGGAGGGCATCTCCCGTGCGGGGAGAAGCGTGCGGGGCCGAGCCCAGCCGGTGCCCACCGAACCTGCCCTTTAAAAGCCCCCTCCGACACACGCAGGCACCCTCAGAGGCAACGGCAGCCACGGCACCCCACGAGCAGGCTGGCCGCGGCCACCGTGTACGTGGGTGGCGTGGAGGATGTGTGGTCAAACGTGCTCTGGGACACGATGTATGGTCCAGTGAAACAGTCTCTCGGCTTTTCTTGTGGGAAAGCTCCTTTAGCTCCCAAGTTCGGCTGGGCGGGTGCACCTTTTGAAAAGCAGAGACATACACGGGCGAAACCGAACGTATTAAAAATTCCTAAATCATGAATGCGGGGAAGCAGTCCGTACGGACTGATGCGTGGGTTTTGTGTCCTGCTGCATGCTTTGAATTGTTAAAGTTGTTAATAGTTGTCTAACTAAAGTAAATCAGACCGAAAGGTACGTTTTACATTTAGGTAGGAGGAACATAAAGTGTAAAAAGATCAAAGGATACAGTGTAGTGACCGATTTTCAAAAGGTGTGACTTGAATTGGTTGATTTTGCGCAACAGCTTTACTTTTTTTTTGCCAGACAGAAGTCTTACATACCTGAGATATGTAAGTAATACTAATAGCTATAGTGACTGTAACATTACAAGGACAATAGCCTAACCTAGTTTTAGTATGTGGTTTTTACACATCATCACACGCAGGGGTTTACTATAGCCATGGGAGCCTGTTGGCTGCTACAGAACATAATAGCAGCTAGAAGAAACGTCTGATGCCAAATTGCTGCTATGCAGTCAGATTGCCCTTGATAAAATATGACACATCATAAGAAACAGAAGTTTATGAAAATGTGAAGTAACTGTAAATCGGTTTATAACGAGCAATTGCCATAATAGATTTTAAAAAATTAAATGTGAACCTTTTTTAACTTGCAACTAGCAAATTAATTTAAACATGAGAGAATAAAAACACATAGATATACGTGACTGCACTTTATATTTAGTTTGAAGTTCTTGAGAGTGTATTTACTTTCTTTAGAGAGGGCCTAAGAACTGTTTCCTACTGCATTTCAATGTACATTTTAGGTCTTAATTGGAAAGGTAAGTACTTCACAGGAACTGTTTTCACTTTGCATGGGTGGAGGCTGGTAATTCCATTCCTCGTGTATATAAAATATAGTTGTTATGAAAAGCTTCGTGGTTGTCACTTGAGCTGTAATTGCCGTAAGTTATGCACCATTCATTGGAATAAATTGTGTGCAATGACAACATATATCTAGACCATATGCATTAGAGAGAAAGATCTGCTCTGTCAATTATTCTATCACTGAGCATGGATTATATTGGAAAGTGATTTTTGTTTTATCCAGACTACTTTAAAATGCCTTAAAGATTAAAGCAGGTAGATGTGCATTTTGACACAAACCAGAATGTAAGTTGCAGTGAAGTATTGCACACCCTCAGCTAACTGCACTTCCCATGGTTTCCTTCTCCAACAGATTGGGAAACAGAATGCCATTTGATGGAGCCAGTGAACCTGACCATGCTCACGGGTCATTAAAGTCTGAATCAGACATTTTGCAGAACACGCTACCTGAAAATGAGAAATTCTATTTTGATCTCTCCAGAATTATTGATAGGTGAGTTTCTTTATTATCATAAATACAAATGATGATGCACTATTTGAATTATGCCAAAAGATCGGTCACATTTTCAAACTGCGAATTAGGAAAGGAAGAATCAATTACAGAAAAAAAAAACCCCATGGCCTCTGGTTGACTACTGGTAGCAGTAGGAATGTCTGCAGAAATGTTGATTGCACTGCCATTCTGGCATGATGAATTCATTCATTTCCCAGGAAGGGCTAAAAAGTATATTGTGAAAATCTGGAACTTGTTTTATGAAATTAGCTTGATTTAATATGTACAATAGATAACTTAAGGAAAGCAGTATGTTTACAAAATAAAAGTTATCAAAACGATATGAACCCAGGTTGTATTGTAGAGTTTATTTATTGTCCATTTCAGAAATGCAAGGCATGCTGATGGAATTTTCACCAGTGTCTACAGCCATCTTTTGGCTAAACTTGCTGTGAAGAGATATCTGCATTCGCTTATTAGAAAACGAGTTAGGTGAGGTGACACTTACATTAGGTAGAGTTTTTTCCTAGCTGGCTTCAATGGCAATTTTTTACCCTTCTGTACCTAAGTTCTCATTTTTGCAATTTAGAGATAATGAAAGAAAAACTGATATAATAATGGGGGACCTGAAAATCCTATATAACAACTTAGTGGTATTCGTTACCAAATGAATATGTTACCATTTATTCCTGATACAGCTGTGAGGGTAGAGCAACAGACACTGCATATAGCACTGATAATAAACGCTGGCAATATTGTAATGATTATCACAGAAATTTGCTAATTTTTTATCTGATAGTGTTTTTGCTAGCTTGGTTGAAAAAAGTGCATACAAACTTACATAACATCAGGGGGATGCTCAATGAAATTAAGAAACAAGAAGTTTACAGTGAAAACAAAAAGGAATGATTTTTTTTTCCTACTGTAGAACTTATTGCCAGATGTTTGGGAGATCGGTATTATAGAAGGATTTGAAAAGGAATGAGGCAAATGTCTAGACATGGGGTCTGGATGCAACTTCCAGACCAGGACGCAGGATGGTGGGAAGGATCACCATATACTTCCCTTGTCTGCTTATCCCTAAGCAGCAGCTACTGGGCATTCTAGGGAACAGAATAGTAGAATACTTTGGTCTGACCCAATATGAAAGTTCCTTTGAGTGCCTACTTCATATGCTCAAAAGCTGAGTGAAAGTTAGGTCCTGCATTTATGTCAACGCCACCTTTGTTCCAGAACGTACAGTGCCAGTTTCTCATATGCTATAAACTAACATAGATCATTTAAAGCAGAACACACTGAGGCTTCCCAAGATCATGAACAAAAAATAGGCCTTCAAGTTTGGATTTCACAAGGTGCGTTTCGTCTCCTGACACCTCATTAAAACAAGCATTTGTAGCTACGTATGTGATGCTACACTCTTGCTTTCCTCAGAGGTAGGCTCCATCCTCACTGAGTGCAATATGAACAGTGACCAGGTCCTTTAAGAGCTTACTGTGACTTAAACCAGTCTGCGCCTTGGCAGTGTATTAAAATATATTTATGCGAGCGATAGAAATTGGAATAAAGTCAGTTTATTAAAAAGAGTAACCTAGGCTATGAGAACAGACAGGAGGGAGTCATGAAATCCACACTCAGCCATTTGATCCCGCAGAACTCCTGGGACAGGGACTCTAGAAATCGTTGAGTGTGGATCCTAATTGCATGGGCCATGGCAAAGTCGAGCAGGAGAAATAAAGCAGTGGAAGGGGTGCCCAAAAAGTCTGAACATTGACCCTTAGAATTTGAATTTGATCCTCAGAATTTGAATTTGATCCTCGTTACTAAAATAGGTAGTAAGCAATAGAAGCAGTGGCTCCTTTTCAACAGAAGATCCAAAGTCGTAGTTGAAAATGAACTCTGAAATGAAAATTTGATTTTATTAAGCTAATCAACATTGTAAACTTTGTTTCGCTCATTTAATGGTATCTTCCTTTAAACGGATATCATCTATTAATTTTTTCGTTGTACTTGTTGTGTTGCCAGTTCCCAGGACAGTCCTGTCAAACGCCACTCTGATGCCGTCTTCACTGACAACTACAGCCGCTTTCGAAAGCAAATGGCTGTGAAGAAATACTTAAACTCAGTTTTAACTGGAAAAAGAAGGTACTACAAGAAAGCAAATATATATTGTTTCCATACTTTTATGGTATTAAGACAGAAAAGATTTATACCCACATATGTGCGCAGAGAGGACAAACAAAAGGCAATGAACATTAATGACTTTATAAAGTAGTTTATAACATGGTTTTCGAATACAGACAGTGTTTTCTTCCAGACTGGAACAGACACTACAATCAGATTAGAATAAAAGAATAAAGAGGAGACAGCATCTGGCAATTTTAAAAAGCTTCTGACAGATTCTTAAAATGGTTTTATTTATTAAAAAGGCCTCTTAAAGAAAAATCCTCAGAGCTATTGAACATGAACAAAAATTTTGTAAAGAAAATGCACTGTTTGTTGAAAATTTGCTTTTAAGTAAGCACACAAAATGAAAATTTAGAAGTCCCAGAAAGACCTAATCAGTATAGGTGAGAAATGCCAGCATATGTTTTTGTAAAACTTATATTCTGTTTGTATATTCACTCATTTAGACAAGTGCTTTTAAATTATCATGTCTTTTCACCTGTTAAACATACTGTTTCACGTGATTTATAACACTTTGGTATCAGTGTAACAAACCGTGCAGTAGCTACAGTTAGAGGAAGGCTTTGCTTGCTTGTTTGCTTGTTCTTCTGAGGGCAATAAAACTTGTTTCTGATCCACAACAGCCAGGAAGAGCTAAACCCTGCCAAACTTCGAGATGAAACAGAACTTCTCGAACCGTCCTTTTCAGAAAACTATGATTCCGTAGATGAGCTGCTGAGCCACATCCCACTGGTATGCCCAGATTTTCCTTCCTCTCACTGTCTGTTACTTGACTTGACCCATAAAATGAGATTAATCATACACCAAGTGTGGCCTATCAGAAAAGCAGAATCATCTAGGAAAGAGCCATGTTCTGTGAAACGCTGCATGGTTCTATAGGGATTGTGTCTGAATATAATAATCATTTTAATAACAATAATTAAGTTATCCCATGATTGCTGTTATTGAAAATTCCTAATTAAATGGCACTGTTAATAATGCACCTAACTCACTTGGGTATTTCAACTTGTGTGCACTGCAGCATAAAACTAGAATTGACTCATTTTTAATTACAAAGATTATTATTTCTTCTGAGAACAAACTCAAGGATATTTCTTTTAATTAAAAAAAAGCTGCACATTTTGTTTAAGATCTATTTCATTAGAAGGGAGCTGCCCCTAGAACTAAGAGGATCAGCAACATGAACCCTGAGCATTAAGAAGGCACTCGACTCCCATAAGATGTGCACTACTATTTTTCTAAAATCATTCACAAATATGTTTCTTGGCTGTGCTGAAACATAAACCCTTCTATATCACAGCACTTGCAGGCACATAAAATTGAAAGGGTAACATAGAAGTGAGTTGGGTTTGGTCTTCTCAGAAGCGTGTGATGAAATTGATGATAGGATGGCTTTTGGCATTCAGCTGTGTCTCAACCAACTGCAAGTAAGAAAAAAGGCTGCTCTTGAAGATAAATTTTTTGGGGGGGGGGCAGGGGGGTAAAAAGAAAAGACATTTCTCCAAACTGTTTTTTCCTTTCAAGACTGAGAGAAGATGTTCTTTTCCTTTCCACAAATGTAGCAGTTCCTCTAAAGTTCCCAAAGATTAGAAAGGTCATAAACTGCTCGGGCCTCAAGGAACAAAATAATTTGTAAGTGATGGATTCAGGAAAGAAATGTTCTTTCTAGACAAGATTATTGCAAAAATATCTGCTCCTGGATTTTGCACCTTCTAAGACTTCTGGCATTGACGAAGTGAGAGAGAGTAGTGGTGCAGTGGGTCATGGGTGTTTACCTGGAAATATTTTCAGTCCTTTCTTCTTTTTTACGGACTGTACTGATGATCCAGATCTCCCTATGGGTGATTTGCTTATTCAGCATTGACTGTTACTGGTCATTTTGTAGCAGCACCCAGTTGCTGATGTAGTGTGTGTCAACAAACCTGAATTCGTGTGACCATTTCAAGGATACAGTTGTTTTCAAAGTGAGCTGTTCTGCACTGTGTGCCGACGTGCAGTAACATTTTTGCCTAACCCTTCAACCTTTCTTCCTCATCCTGCAGCCTTGTCTGCCGGCTGTAACGCCCACCGAGCTCCTGCGAATCGCTCCATCTCATGCTTGTCAGCCCCAAGCGTGGCAATTGTTTCATAGCAAGTGTTACTTGTTGTCCGCTGTCTGCTTTTGTATACCTCGTGATGCAACTGCTTATGAAAATGGCTTTTAAAACGTATTTCTCTTTTGCTTTTCAGGGCCTCTGAAGGACACCTGGTAAAGTCTATGACAAGAACAAGTTATTTTTGAGTTCCACATAGTATTTCAAAGAGATGACTTTAGTCATCAAACCAGAACAAATATGTTGTGAAGTGAAAGTTGTGATATATTTGTTTCTTATGTAATAAAAGTTGATATTTACATTGTAAATATTACTCTAGAGTTCTCTACTGAAAGCTGTACATATGGATGCCAGTTTAACTCATGAGAAGTCTGTGAGTCCATATGCTGTAAATCCTTTACTTCAATAAATTCATTTGAAAATGAGCGTGCAGCTGAAAAGAGCCCATCATTACTAATTAATTGGCTTATTTTAGGTGTGGTACAATTTCAGATAAGCCTCTATGAGAATATGGATACATTTCCAGATAACTTCATAAAAAAGTGTAAAAGCGTGAGGAAAAGAACATGCAAAGGTTGTAAAACTGCATTACAAAGATCTCTGAAGGTTACTGCCAAGCAAAAGGGAATGCTTTTCTAGCAGCTTACCAAGCAACTAGAGAAAATGAAAAAGCATTAAATATTATTTGACCTCTACGGCATCTTACCTTCTTGTTCACATTTTAATATTTCTTGATATACAAATCATATTAAGACCAGAAATGTATCCTTTATTTTCAGTTATGTTTTGGATGCTTTGAAGCTGAAGAAGCATGCTAAGAAGAATGCTGTCCCTTAATTTGTTTGGTGCCTAAAGTCACCAGTTATTCTACATTTAATTACCTGTAGCTTTGATGACAAAACTATTTCTTATACATAAAATAGACCTGAAGACACTTTACATATTTTCAGAATGAAAGTAATTTACAGAACATGCAGACAATAAATCATTTTATTATCACAGCAAACTATTACTGATTTAAAACATGCTACAGGTACCTGGACCAGTAGAGGTCCCAGTAAGTGCTGTCTTTACTATAGTAATAGAGGAAGATACTATTTTTTAACTAAGGTATACTATGTTATATTAGAAAGACAAGCAAGCGAGCCTCCAGTTCCTATTTCTTTAGCTTTCTATCATTGTAGCTTAATATGGAACTGGAAGTTTGCAGCTGATTCTCTGTTGCTGTGAATCAGAATTTGGTTGTATTTTATTAAAACTGCAGATTTAACCAATTGGATCATTTTCTAAAGAATCATTTAGTGTTGTAAGAACTGATAGTTCCATTGCAGTAAGCAAAGAGTGCGGTACTGCATGCCCAACATATGACATGCATATTCAGGCATGATACCAGCCATGAGACTCCCATGACTCCCCTCCCACCTCCTAGAAAGAGATGAAATTTGAAGTAGAAAAACTTATCAGACCTACTTACAAGTTCAATTTGGAATTTCAAGTGTATTTATATATCATACATATGCACACATAGGCAGTGATAAAACTGATTTACAAGTTTCACTTACAAGTTTACTGTTCCCATTTAGAAGGAAGTCTCAAACATGATAAAATTTGAGATTTAGGAAGACTAGTTCTCATAAATATGTAGCTTTCTGATTTGCAATTTCTTTGAATATTGGCAACTGCATGCCAAAAGAAAACCAGCTTGCACAGATCAGATGCTATTATTGCTATTTCTATCAAGCCTTGACAGAATTTATTTTAGCTTAAGCCAATGAACAGTTCACAGAAATTAGATGCAATTTTGAAGTCTTCTCTTGAAAAGTGGTCTTCTAATGGTGGTCCACTCTCAATTCCTATCTTATTATGAAAATCTGAGTGCAAAAGTGGCTTTGGAAATACTTGAAGGATACTACAGATTGATGCTGTCATACTTAATTGGAAATTTTCTTCAGTGTAGTTTCAACTTTGTTAGGGTTCCTGTGATAAGTAATCTTTAAAAAAGTAAGTGAAAAAAAAATAACCAGAAGCAAAGCTTCATATGGTCTTCATACACAGAACTTTTTGTTTAAATATACATAATGTTTATTCACTCAATTTAAAGTAACAAAAGTTGGCGTGATGAAACTTTTCACTCCACAGTTCCAGAAATCTTTATTTGTTTTCCTAAATTTGCTTATTTATTTATTTATTTCCAGTTTACCAGTGAGATACCTGATGGAACAGCTTGTTTTCCATGTCTACTCTTGTAATCTCCCCAATATTTTGTTCTCCGTAGAAAACTGTAGAACCTTAGAACATGTATTGGCTTTGTTACAATGGAGATGGAGTGGGTTACAGAAAAAAAAGGGACTCTTATTAGGAAATTACATATATATATCATAAAATAAAAAATTAATATTCCATTGCAATAACTAAAATAATACTGTAATAGCTTCCTCAGAGGGTTAGCAAATAGAGACAGTCTAAAAGTCATGCTAAACTTTATGTACATTTTAGCGAAACGTAGCACTGAAAGGAGAGATACTAACCTCCAGAATAAGAAACCTGACTTGATATTTGTGTCAAAGGATGGCTGTTAACTTGTCATGGCAACTTTTGACATTCTATACGATATATAAGGCCCAATTCATACATTCAGACTGGTTAATTGTGAAAGATGTAATATCATTCACCTCATCTCAACTGTCAAGTGCTTATGGTAAGGTTAAATGATAAAATTGAAGAGAAAAATGCAACATTTCACTCAATGAGACAAATTATCAGTCTGTCAATGAGTCTTGACACATGTTACCAATCTTACAACTCATCTGCAAAATGTCCTACCAGTGGAATCAAAGTGTAACATTAATTAGGAGAATGAAAGGGGCAGCTCTGAAGAGAGTGTCAAGAGGGCTTCTAGGAGGAAAAAAAATACCTGGGAGATCTAGAAGAGCATCGCTAGCAGAGAGAATGCAACCACTCCAGAGGAAGGAATAAAACCACAGGGTTATTGAGGTATAAGCTAAAGAAACATCTCACCATGTTTCTCCAGAATGTCACTTCTAACACAGGATAGGAATAACTGCAATTGTAGCATACAGAACTCATTGGGTTTTGTTTTATTGAATAGGGTTTGCTTTTCGGACCTACCCCACGGAGCTCTTAAAGAAAGGGACAGATTCACCTTGAAGTGCATCTGTACCAGCGCTGGAAGGGGATGTTTTCTAGTCCTGAATCCACAGAGAGGATTTGTATGCATGTGTGCATCTGTACAATCACCACCCACTCAAGAGCAACCCTCAGGATTGTTTGTACAACCATGAGAATTACAAAAGTTGACAAAACATTTTAAAATCACAGCCAGTAAAAACACATTAAAAATGAATAAAACCCAAACAGCTCCTCTGATATTTTAAATGGGCTTGAGGGGCTATGAGTATTTGTTCCACCTGAAAGTCTGGGACAAAATTTTTGTTTAAAAATATGAAAATGGGTAACTTGGATCCAAAGCATAGGTATAACTTGATGTATACGAATATTGAATTATCCCCAAAGAAAGACCTTTTGGGAAGAGTTAATAGAATCATAGGATCATTTACTTTGGAAAAGACCTTTAAGATCATTGAGTCCAACTAAAAACCTGGCACTGCCCAGTCTACCACTAACTCATGTCCCTAAGTGCAGCATCTACTTGTCTCTCAAATACCTCCAGGGATGGTGACTCAGTCACTTCCCTGGGCAGCCTGTTCCGATGCTTGACAACCCTTCCTGTGAAGATTTTTTTCCTAATATGTATGTATGCAGGAACAATTTATTTGCTTGCAAGACATTAGGGAAAGGTAGATGGAAAAGGCTGTCCATTGCCTCTTGTGATACTACCTATGCTTTCCACTACCTATTCTGTTTTTCCTTATTTTCTCTCTCCCTCCTCCACTTACCGCAAGCTTCCCCACTCCTAATACCCTCAACTTTGACTTGCAAAGCTAGTGCACGAGTGTATACCCATATTTTTGAGAGGAGCAATTGCAGCAGACCTTAAATTTATCATGCAGCAATCGAGTAACTGCCAACCTTGGTGATGGAGATGAGCATGGCAGAGAACTGGCACAACCAGATTTGCAGGAGCAACCCGTCCTGCTGACAAACAGCCCCTGACTTCCCACTGGAGATTTCCCATTTGGTTTGTGAGTGGTGCAGAAGGCTGACCTTTCCTGGGATACATCAAACAGAACTTGTGGCCTCCCGGGGCTTGTGCTGGCTCAGGCAACTACAATATTTTCAGCTTTTCTCCATTTTGCTTTGGAACAGGGACAGGCAAATCGCTTGCCAGGTTGACAAGCTGGTTTAGGCATGGAGGTAGGAAACTAGACACCGGTCTTATAAAAAGTCTGAAGAATAATTTGATGCATCTTCTGGTTATGAAGTAAACAAACAGGAAAAGTTTTACTTCAGTTTTATACACAGATATATGCAGGCCACTTAGCAGGGAGGGGAAAAACAGTTTTCCCTTATAATCATAAATATTTTCAATAGCTTAATTGGTCAACATTTGTAAATAAAAATATGGCTGATTATTCAAAGATTAAGATGAAAGTGACATAAATTATACTGATACAGTGAACAAAAAATATCTAAATATCACCACTACTGTGGCAACAATATCTCCAGTAGAGCATGTTTTTGGGAAAGAATGGGGGATGTTTCCATAATGAGGGGAAAAAAAGAAGAAAAAAGATCTTTTCCTTACCCGCTGAGTGACTTATTTAATATTAGATAGAGTTTACATATGAGAATATGTTTAAAAGCCTGTACGTGGGTTTGGTGCATACGATCCATTTTCTGGATCTTTTCTGGAACTGGCCTGGATGTTTAGATGCCCTATTTCACATTTCAATGAGACCACAGCATCTAAAAGCCTAAGTTATTTCCAAACAGGCGATATAAATGCTTTTGATATGTTGATCCTATTACTTAATAGTTGTCAAATCAGAATTTGCTCCTATCCTCTTTTTGGCATGTGGGGGAAAGCAGATGAGAAGCTAAAACCAGTCACTGTCTCCTATTGTTAGATGAGATGGATCAGTGAAGACCTTTCTACTTAGGAAACGTACACAGAGCTGCAATTTTTGCTTGTAGCATATGAAAACCCCAGGCTATTGGCTGGATAGGACAAAGACGGAACGATCTATAGTTTTGCTTGCAAAATTACCTCACAGTGTTGCCACTTGGCCAAATGGTAGGAGGTGCCAAGCTGCTGCACATCAGCTCTTCGATAGAGAAGAAATCATTTATATGGAGCCTGGGTGCCTCCTAGTTGCTTATTTTTTGTACTATTGAAGGGCTTTTTACTGGAAGTGGTCACAAGTCTGTTTGACAGATGCCTTATCACCATTTGTTGTTATTCTAACACAGCTCTTCACATCTTTGTCTTTCAGCCAGTCGCTCTTCCCATAATCACAGCCAGAACATCTGCACACTGTTTTAAGCAAGCAATTTTGCCTCTTATTAGGGAGTATAGAAAGCAAACTGCTGTATTCCAGGAAGACTCTTCATGACAACACTAGGGATATATAATTTATGCGGAAAGGCTGAATCTTGGTTACAAAGTAAGAGGAGTTTGAAAAATCCTAGATTCGGTGCCGATGGTTTCAGTCCCATCTGGTGATTCCTTCCAGCCAGAGCGGTGGATTGCGCTTGGCATTACAAAGCTGGTGCCAGAGCTCCAATCTTGAGAAATCAAGCATGTAGTAAGAAAGAAGAAGAAACTGGTAAGTGTTGAGACAGAGCAGGTGAAGACTGTGTCTTCAAAAAACTATCTGGTGTTAAACCTAGTTTATATATGGCTTTTTGTTCCCTGTAGATTTAAGACTCTTGCTTCAAGAGGAAAGAAAGAGTCATCTCTTGCTGTCAGAGAACCTCACTCACATCACGCAAGTCCATTCATTAACTTAACAAACTCCATCAGGAGCACAGCTGGATTGTTTGTCCCCTAATTCTGCTGCTGCACAGCAGCTTCTGTGTCTAGTGACTGTACTCATTGTGAACCTTCTTTTAACTGGCAACCTAAATGGTTGACAGACACCTTACCTACCATTTGTTACCGTCCTAATGTCCTCATTGTAAGAGTGCCATTGCTCTTCTCAGGGAGTTGTATTCCTAGATGTGTTTATAGACTGCATTTCCTTCCTCGCCTTTGCTTTGTTAGGCTAAAGAAACAAAGTCTGTCTTGTCTCATCTTGTCAATGACTCTCCATTTCCGAGACTGGGCTGGAGCCCCAAGCCCACCGGGGTCAAGTTCCAGGGTGAGTTTAACACTCCTAAATTACAGTTTACCAGATGCAGCTTCACCTTTGAAATTACTAAATGACTCTGAATGTGTCTTCTTTATTGCAGTCATTTTGGAAAAATGACCAGTGATTTTGAGAGCCTTTGTTTTGAGGGCCTTGGAAGAGCTTATTTTTCTGTCTGTGTAATTTTTTTTTGTTGTTGTTGTTGCTTCTCAAACATTTCCAAGTTTCCAAAATCTGAGGAAGCAGAATCACCAAGAACTTGAAATACGACACCTTTTTTGGGGTGGGTGGACGGGGAGCCACTCAATCCAGTCTAAAATGCATGTAAAGGAAAACTGGATTCTTAAACAGGCAGATGCACAGGTTATTAGGTAGGTTCATCTAGATTTCTGAGTGCATCCTTTTACATGGCTATAGCCTGTGTTTTTAAATCCAGCTTCCTTAGTCCTGCAGCAGAGGGAGATGACAAATGCACCCCTCGCACTGCCCTTCCATCATCTGCGATACTGGGCAGCCAGGTGCCGGCAGCAGCAACCCTGGTCCTTTGCCGGCTTTTACCAGCCTAAGGAAGGTCAAATGGAAGTCAATTCATAGCAAAACCCTAGGAGGTTATCAAGGAGATTTGGATAAAGGGAGCTATGTGTCCTTTGATTTGCTCTGTGGGTAATGAGTGGTATAGGTTACACACTGGCCTCTCACCAGCGTTAGTTTCAAAAGGAAGAAGGAAGAGAGCCATGCGAGCACTCACTTGTGTATTTATGTCATGTGTATTAAAATATTATGCTAAAGTGTATTGCCAGTGACGATGAGGGGCTGAGGGTCTCCTTTCATCCACCGCTAAAGGATTACAACAGGGATTACCTTCTGGATCATTAGTCTACTGCTGTGCAGGAATAAAGAAATCCAGCTGAGTGGACTACTTGGGTCATCGCTCTTTGATTTATGATTCATTCTCTGTTCAGTACAGGTGAGAATACAAGTGCTTAATGTACCCTACTTTCATAGAGATGGGGCTTGATTCTGTAAGGATCAAATTTAATTGGGCATTGCACGTTCTGTAACTTTCAGGCTCCATTCAAATGGATTTTCCCAAAGAATGGCTAATTCAAAATTTCATTTCCCTGGCCTTAGCCCAGTTGAATGGCTTTTGCACGTTTACAATATTCTGAAGGGTTCTGGAGTAATATATGAGATAATTAGGTTGCTTTTTGGCGGTGGAACAAACAGAACTTCACCTGGTAAAGTCAGAATGACATTTCAATGGGACTTTTTCTTGGCTATTCTTTATAAATATGTTTGCAGGAGCTGATTAATAAATAAGTGTATGGCCAATAGACAATTTATCTCTGTAATAAAGACTAATCCATATAAATGTTCTATTTTATATTTCTAATTACATTACCACTTAACAATTCCCTGAGAGAAATCTATCAGAAATTCTGCTTCAAAGACATACTGTGTTTTATACTAATTTTATGTTTGCTGAATGATAAAAATTCAGTGTAAAACCAGCATGCTACATAATCACAATGCATAAAGATTATTAAATTATTTTCTGTTAAAAAGTGAAGAAATCAATGGAGGAGGACCTCTCCTGCCCCAGCTTTACTCTGTAGCTGCAATGGTAGATCACAGTGGAAAAAGATTATAGTTTCAAGGAATTCTACGCTACACTGGTAAATTTTAAAGCAGGTTTTAGGCTGCTGTAATCTAGGGTGTTTGATTACAGTTTGTAAGAATCAATTTGTGCATCAATAGAGGACCTCTGACAGGCTCAGGAACGACAGTTTTCAAAATTCAGCCCACAACAAACATACAGCTTAAAGAGCTTTCTTTTTAGCAAGCTCTGCACTGGTTGAGGACTTCTTTATAGTGGATTTCCCTGAGTACCCACTATCATTTTAGGCTTCTTTGTATTACTGGACATAAACAAAGGAATTTGAAAGAGCATCTCATTGTATCTTATCTGCATAAAATCACAGTACAAGTGTGACACTACAAGAAAGAGACAACTTTGTGGAGTATTACTCATTGTGGGAGAATCTGCAGCTGAAAAAAAAAGAGCAATCCAAGTACAGAGTAATTTTTAAATCAAATTTGATACTTAATTTAAGAATTGTTAAACATTTAGATAATTTTTTCCAGTTTCTACATGATCATCTTCAGACACAGAGTCTTGGCCAGGTCTAATTTCCTGACATTTTCAGTTCAAATGTCGTAAAAAAGCTTCTGGTTTTTAATACTTAGATACAGTAGATACACACTACAAACCCCTCAGAGTAATTACCTAGATATGACATAACTAATAGGAAAAATTACTTAATTATTTTGTTTTTGGTTTTTTGAGCTATTTCTTTTATTACACCTTTTCAGAAATGTATTGATTAAAGAATTTCATTCAGAAAATAATTTTAAGTAAATTATACAAATATTAAGTTACCAAGGACAGTTTGTCTAGCTGTCATTTTCCCTTTGTGTTCTGCAGCTTAGATACAAGCTTAAACTGCAACATATTGCTAATGTTTTGCACAAGGAAACAAAATAAAAGCAAATAAAAGTAAATGGAAAAATAGGTTATGCTCCATCTGTACTTGGTACTGGTAGAAATGTTTAAGCTGAATCACTCAAACACACATACAAAAAATTATTTAAGTTTCTTAAAGCTGCTTGCACTGTAACCTAGGCAAATTATTGTTTTTAATCTTATTTTCCTTTTGCTAGTATTGACTGCCAGCAAACAAGAAAATGGATTTTGAAAAGAGCCTCAAATAACTTGATTCGGTAAGGAAACAATTTGTTTAATTAATGACCTGCTCATCTCCAGTCTAGAAAATATTTGGAGAATGTGTTGCAAGCAAACAGTTTTCCGGATACAGCATTATCTTTCTCCTTTGATGAAGGACTGAGCACATCCATGACTTCTCTGAATTATTGTGACTTACAGGAGTAAACACTGTATTCACAGCCTGTCAAGGGCATGCGGTACTTCTCTGGGGTTGAACAAGTGTGACCCTTTCTCCAGTCATAAAATCGACGTACCCACATCTTGAATGGAGGACACTGTTATTACTCATGTCAAAAATTATCGTGTGGAGGAACATATAATTATTATGAAGATTATGATTTAATGTGTTTCCTGACACTTCATGTTCCTGGTTACATTTCTTTTAGTTATGGAGATCTTATAAAGATTTCCTTAATCCTACAGACATAAAGAGCTGTGCCTATAACCGTAAGAAATAATCAAAACTACCACTTTTGTAGTTTTTTATAGAGTCTTATATAAGACTGTCTATAAGTACACAATGTATATATATTAAAAAAGGAGTAGCTTGGTGAATTGATTTTTTCTTTCTATTTATTTTTCTTTTAAATACAACTTCAAAATAAAAGGACAGCTTAAAGCTGATTCCATAATTTCCTTCCATAATTTCCTTCCTTTCCTTTTTATTCTATCAGAGATAAAGACATAGGAGAAGGAAAGCTGTATAAACAAAAAGGATAATGCTCATGGGAGACAAGTTTGTGTAAATTAGCAAAGAATAAATTTAGGTGAGAAATGAGATGAAGTTTCTAGCTACCACAGAGCTGAAATTCCAAAATCAATTTTAAACCGGTACTTTATAAATTTGGTACATTTATGAATTTGGTAATGTGATATGGTTTTCCTGTGATAGCAAGGACTAGGTCTTGGACATCCAAGGGCTCTGAGTGCTCTATTCCAATTCAACATATAAGAGAGTCACTTATCAGCAAATAGTAAAGCTTTTCATTATGGATGTCTGTTATTTGGCAATCTCTATCTAAGTTTCATTTTGGCTGTTTAGTTGTGTAGATTTACGCATACAGAAAAACTTAGATGGTTTTTAATAGTGCAGTTACATTGATTTTACTTTTCTAAAAATATCAGTAAAAGTAGAGATGTAGAGAATAATCAGTGTTTTGGGTCACAAAATACTTCCAGAGAAAATGAAATTTCATACATATAAAAATATCACTCAAAACTAAGGAAGTCTAAATTTTTAGGTAGAAAATGGGACACGTATTACCATTTTCGGTGTTGCATAATAAATCAAACACCATTGGGAAAACGTGCTTTGCTGCATATTTATTAACTCACGCAAGGTACATAAAAATACACGCACATATATTCCCACACACAGTTGCATACATAGCTGTTTTTCTAATTCTTGGCAAGTTTTGGACTTTCCAGTGGAAATGACAATCAGATGAAAACCCTGCAGCATAAAGCATAACCACAGCTAATCTAAACTTTGTTTCCTGCTACCTTCAGGTTCACCATATCATTGAAGTGGGTTACCATATCATTGAAGTTCTCTTTTCATTACTCTTTAGTAAATTCCTTATGAAGAAATGCACATTTTTTTTTCTGATTTTTTGCTTTTGGGTTCCTCAGGGAGGAATGGAACAGTCAAAATCTGGATTCTCTGTAGACTTCGTAAGTCCTTTCAAGGTCACAGTTAGTTGCACATAAACAAAGAATACATGACTGGCTCTATGGATCTACAAAAACTGAAGTTATATCCTGATAACATATGTTATTGTTCTTGTGAACCCCAAATAACCCTGACACTTACGAAATGGGGATAGATGTGAAAATGGAATAGACCATTGGTTTTACGTGTAAGCCAAAGAAAGGCCCATACAAGGAGAAAAACTGAACTGAATCCCATTCAAGACAACAAAAAACACTGTGGATCAGGATCGAAATGTGCCATTTTGATATGCTGAGAATCTTCTGTAGGGTGCTATTCATGCATCATTTGCTAAACAATTGTATTGAATGAAAACGGATATTCGTTTTAGACACACGTTCTGCTTCTAATTGTATTCCCATTTGCATATCACAGCTCCATTGTAATCACACAATATATAAATAATACATTGTGCCAAGTAACACCTTTAAACTTCAAACTTATGTCATAATATGACATGGTACAAGAAAAATAATATCCAAATAGTATTTAATCATAGCAGTCAGGGTGTTAGGTTAATTGAAGTCCATTTGGTAGAGCTCTCAGAGAGTTTCAATACTTTTAATAGGAAAGAAAGAATTATCAGGTGAGTCAGTCATCTCAAATTATTTCTCATTTACAGTAGTTTAGGATTTAGGACATGTTAATTAGTTTAGAGTGAAAATTCCTGCCTAAGAGCTAGCTGTTACACACAGCCTCTGGCTTGACTGAAGTTCACAATAAGTCCCTACCACAAGATGAGAAATTATTCTGTATCTAAAATGGCCTCTTGACCTTGAGAAAGATCCCAATCACGTGTTTCTGGGATGATTCACATGCATAATTCAGAGGTGATTAATTGTACCGGTTTCCATACTCCTCAAGGAATACGAAAGAAATAGAGAAATTAAGAGAGGAAATGTAATTAATGAGCAATGAGGACTGTTAAAAAGGTAGGTCTGAATGCAGCAAGCACCTGGGAAATCTATTAAGATCACAATTAACTTGTTATTTCGTCCAATCTGGAAGAGTTCAACTTGTTATAATGGCACTCCTGGACAAGACATGATTTTACAGACGGTTTTAGTACTTTAAATGTCAAGTTAAGCCCCCAAACTGAAGAAAAAAAATCCAAATGCCCTTTCCTCAGGTGTTTCTCTCAAATTCAATTCCTACTGAATCTGAATCTTTTCAGAGTCCTCCAATATCTGCTAGCATAAAAATGCCACTCAACCACACATACAGATGCCTCCTCTCCTGCTTGGCAGGGATTTTCTTAGCAGGTGGGCCGAGGATAAATATCACCATGGCATTCCCCTAGGAACACTGCATTAGCGCGCGTTACAAGAGTTTAACAGAGACTGACTCGAACCGCAAGGGCTGCCTGCCTCCTTTCAGATCATAAAGTACAGGAGTTGCACTCTTTCAAGCTACAGAAGAAATTACTACAACTCGGTTTGCACATATGACACTATCTACTCCATGGTAATTCTTTGCAGAAACAGCTTTTAGCGGATAAACTCATCTACTAAAATTCCAGTGCAATAAGGTTTTTGTTAAAGTTTATATGGGATGAGGAATATGAAAAAATATAAAAAATGGAGCAGCGTGTGATAGAACCGCCTTTTGCATTTTACAACCTGCTCCACACTTCTTACATTTAAGATCGTGTTCAGAAAAAAGTAGAAGATTGGATTTGATTTTCTGAAGCCTCTATTTAAGCCTTTAGCTCCATCTGAGACCTTCCCATTAGTTTCAAAGTGAGGGTCAATGATTTTTACATAATGCAAAGACAGATTAAGGAACATGTTTCAGTTCTATAGAGAATATATCTACTTTTGCTTCACTCAGCCTAGAAAGAAGAGAAATTAACAAAGCAAAGAAGATACATTCATTTTTTCTTACAACATATAGCATATAATTTGAAGGAACTTTATCATATTCTCAATGAAAATTTTTGTTTAAAAGGTTAAAATATACGATGATACTAAAATGCATTGATGATATTTTCCTTTGATAATCAGATGCATCAACCGTTCTTGCTAACTATAGTAATTTATTCACATTTCATCAGGATTTTGTATGTAATACACGTGTTCTTACCTGCACCAGCATACTGGAAAAGGAAAGAGAGAAAACATTTAAATCAGCCAGGCACCAGAAAAAAATCCCTCCAAGCCTTCCACTTGACATCTGGCTCAGCGTTGGAAAGGAAATAAACATGTACTATAGAAATTTGGCTAAATAAAGCCACAACTACAGCTGTTATAAAAACCCCGTGGAAACGATGTCTTTGAAAATTGTCAAATCTCTGTGGCCAGAATCCAGGAATTTTGTATTCCCGCAAAATGCACTTACATGATCTCAAAAGTTTCTTAGCTGTTTCTGGTTCATACTTTAAGAAAAGCTTGAGTCTCAATGCTTTTCCATTTAAAGTGTTAACTATTATAATATATTTCTTCTCCTTACAAACCTGGCTTCATTTGCTCTGGTCGCACCAGCTCTGCTACCAAGATTCTGCAGATGAGTTAACCAATGTGGCATAAGAAGTCAAGATTTAAAACTAAATATTTTGTAAGATGCCTGTGGGCCAAACCAGAGATATTTACTTAGTTGAACTTCGGTAAAGTAGGTCCAGGAATTTACAGAATGAAATCCAGAGTTTAATGATTGTTAAGCTGGACAGCTATGGAAAATTTACAGATAAACATTTCCTTTTCAGGTATCATACAGCCATAGTTCAAAATATATTTTATGATGGTAACTTCACTTGTGCATGTTCCTAGAAGGAGCACGACAGTTCTGAATACTGTTCTACCATCTGAATACATTGTTAGCTGAGCAGCTGCTACAAATGCAGGTTGCTGATGCACAGTGTTAATTGGTAAGTACTGGTGAAGAACATAGAGAAAAAAATAAGCTTGCATGAGATGCCTAATAAAGCTGCATTTGCTTCTTGATGCGAGGGGGATTAAATAAGCAATTGCAGTAATGAAGGTGTCAGATGACTTAGAGAGAAATCATGACTTTTACTGTTTACAGTCTATCAAAACCCACTGTTTCTGACTGTGTCTGATTAGTTTTCTTTCCAACTGTTGCCTTGCCACAGGAGGCTTCCTAGCACTCGTTCTATCTTTTTTTTTTCCCTTGTCTCAATTCATTATTGCAATCAAACCTTTGGTACTGCAGTTTTATGCTAGTTTAACACCAATGATTTCACAGGAATTATACCTTTGTGAAACTGCAGTTGTGCACTGGTGAGCTAAGCATACCACAGGCAAATTTTGAATTTATCCTATGTGCATTTCCTGGTCAGGATTAATATGTTAGACCCTTGGCATAGCTTCCAAGGCTTCGGGATTTTAGATCTAATACATCTTATGTAAAGTTTGAAATAAGACTTTATTAGTCTTACTTTAAAAATTATAGGTATCAAGGGGTTGATGGAAAATTTCAGCTCCTTTTTCCTATCAGTCTTATACAGTATGTTTTGGGATTTTTTTCAATGGCAAGGCAACAAACTACAGCGAAAAGAGTCCAATTTTAAAGGACACAACACTAATGTATATACTTGAAATAATGATCATGATGTATGTCTTTCTAGTATCACCAATATAAAATGGAGTTGTAGATATATAATGGGATTCAGCTTTTTAATGCATGGTCAGCTGGGGAAGGAACCATGACACCCTCTACCTCTCCAGCATCTGTCTCGCAGTTTGGGATAAGCAAATTTAAAATGTTGTGAAAATCCATGATTACATTATTCATAACTAATTGCTTTTATACATTCAGCATGCTGCCGGTGTTTATACTGTAAGTGGAAGTTATATTAAAAAGTCAAAGAACAAACAGGAGCAACACTATTGATAGCTGAACTCTCATGTTTTATTTGATATGGGAAATCTGTGTCAGTTTCAATTGGGAAAAAGGAATATATTTTAATGCATTGAAATATATTTCTTCTCTCTCAGTTTCATATGAACTGAGATAAAGTTAGGTGTATAAATCCCTCCTGGAATTTATATTTGATACACTTATTTTGAGTATATGTTTTGGATGGGTGAAGTTTTTGCGCTTTAATGTAAATTTGTTTATTACCTTAGTAGAAAATAACCTTCCATTCATAGAATCATAGAATTATAGAATGGCTTGGGTTGGAAGAGGCCTTTAAAGATCACCTGGTTCAACCGCCCTGTCTATTTATTCCTGTAATAAAAGGTTTCATAAAGTCATTATATTTCTTATTTATAAAATGAGGAATGGTTTGAAAAAGGTTGGTGTCTATACCACAGTGGAACCCTGAAGAGGTGTTACTGTACCATCTTACCTAAATAGTAAGACAGGCAAAAATATTTTGCTCTGAGTCACGGTCAGTTGTAGCAAAAACCAAAAAAAAGCCTGTTGTAATCCTATTTCACATTGTTAGACCTCCATTTTGTGACTGTACATCCTCCAGTATCTTCTCTTTCTTGAGCTGTGCTTGCACACAAAAGCTAGGGGAACTATTTGCATGGAAATAAGATTTCCCTTTAAGCAAGTGTTACCTGCTAGTCATTAATAGTATGGAAGTGAATCTTATTACACTTTATGCAAGACAAATTGTTAATTTCAGTTGCCAGAAAACAATGTAAGAAGCTATCACCTCAAAGCATGAGAGATTTTTCTTGAAAGAAATCTGTTTATCAGAATGTTGGCTGCGTACATCATATATATAGGCACACAAACAAGGAAATGAATTATGATGTATAATGCATCTTAATCACAAACCAGTGAGCCTTATTTCGTGGAAGACAAAACTGCAATTTGATTCCTTCAAAAGAGAAGAAATCCCAATCAAACACTATTGTTTGCGGTGACTGGTGACACTTACTACAAAAGATTAGTGGGTTTGATGTACACTGGTTCTTAGACTGATCACACGTTGCAAGGAGACGTGCTCACTGCCGAGGCAGGGGCAGTCGTGGGGATAAGGCATCTTTTACGGACCCTACCAGGGCTGAGTGTTTATAGCTTTACTAACGTCCTATCCGCAGCAGTACAGGATCTCAACAACCTGTAATCCTGGTGACTGTGTTTGGCAGGGTGTGCTTTCATTATTTTCTACACAGATATTTACATACGCTTGTGAAAAATGAAGCGTGGTACAGTGACAAAATCAAGAACCAAAGGCGGTCTGGGTTAGCAGTACAATAAATATGTATTTCCTAGGTCCTTCTTGTACATTGTCATCATAGATACTCCTCACCATTAACTGTATAACCTAGGATAATGATAGATCATAATAGTAATAATTATAATTAGTCTGACTTTATAACCTATAGTTACACAAGCTAATAACAATGATAGATAGTAATACTGCTAGATTCTCAATAAAAATAACGTTATGTTAAAAAACCTGACATCTGTTTCAGGAGAGGCCAAAGTATAGCTCATAACACATCTGCAGCTCCAGAACATTGACAGCCTGGGTCCTGTGCTCCGGTTTCTCATGGGGAAGAAGTTGTGGTGAGGGAGCCGTGGGACAACCGGATCCCTCATTGGGGGAGGATGGAGAAGTGTGGCAGATGCAGAGGTTTGCCTGGAGCCGTGGATGATGTTGTTGTCCCCACAAGTGTGTTGAAGGAACTTTCTTTCCAGCTCTCTGAGGTCAGTGTTATAAGCCCGGTGACTCTCAAGTGGCTCGCAGTGTCAGGATAGTCGATCATCATGCTCTGTTTTCCCAGCACAGCACTCCTTTTCCTCAACGTCACCAACCATTCTGTACCATTTCATTGTGGCACATAAAGTGCCAGTCGGATTTTTTTCTGCCAGAGGTTTAACATTTACTTTGAGTGTCATATGCTGAATGACTGATAATATTAATTAAAAACAAACAAGGAAATTATCAATAGACACCGAAAGTCTGATGCAAGATGATGGTCTTGCTGAAAACAAGCTAAAATAAATGGCATCTTGTGTTCTCCACCGTAACAGGGAAAAACAAATAAAGGATTAGATAGAGTAAGGGCAAAATATTTTGTTTAAAATGGTCAACAGCAAGAGTAATTATATATATATATATATAATGTATAGTAATTATGCATTACATATAATTACATATACAGTATCGGAAGTAAAAGTAAAATGAGCAAATATTACTTAAAATCTTATATAAGCACTCAAAAGACTAATCATAAGGTAGTTAACAATGGATGAAAGTGAAACAATGCTGGAAAATACTGAACTCACTGTATTAATTCCCTAATTTTTAAATTTACGTCTAAGTCCTAAAACCTCATTGATATCTGGGCCAGAAAGCATGCTTAAGACAGTAGTTATTAAAAAAAAAAAAAGGAAAAATAAGAAAAAGCTATCTCTGTTCTTGCCTGACCCTGCAGAAACTTAAACACCAAAGGAAACCTAAAGTAATTCAAATTTTTATCTTTCCTCAGATGTATTAAGTTCTGCTGCTGGAATAGTCCAGAAGACCCTCTAGTCACAACAGATTTGGTGCTCACATCTCCTCAATATCGACAGAGCAGATGTGCTGCTGCCTCTTGCACCCGGGAGTGTTGAGCCAGGGCTCTTCTCTGAACTGACCCGCACATCAGCATCCCAGTTTTCTTCCACATCCCCGAGAAGCGGTTGAATTGCCCCTTTGCCAACAACCTAGGGCTGTGAGCACTTAGGGGTCCTCAGCTGTTGCCAGAGTAGATTCAAGCTCAGTTTTCTAGTAAATTGTGGTAACCAGAGGGAGGTATGTGTGCAGGCAATGGTCAGGGAAAAGGAAAGATTTTGAGCCCTCTTGTTGAAAATGCTTTGTTATAAACGGGCTAATAAAAACCTCATGATGCCAGAGAAACACTGAAAATGAATAAGGATGGAAGAAACAGGGATTCTGGGTACTGCAACAAAGACTTTATATTCATTCTGTGTGTTTTGAATTAAAATACAGACTCATTCAGTTTTGTAAAAAAGGGAATTGCATGGGTGACTATGTTCTGGAATATAAGTGAATGAAAATAAATCCTGATAGTGTTCACAAAAGTGCTCTAGCCCTTGAGATATGCCCCCGAATCAGGATGGCCTAGGTTAGGAAATGCCTTGGTTGGCACATGCAGGTTTTGCAGATGCTCTATTGAGAGTCCTGCTGTGTACAGGGAGCACCAGCACTCACTGCTGGCAATTTTTGGCTGGTCATTTCCAGACAAAGGTGCTGGAAGCCTTCCTTTTCAATCAGAGTGACAGTGGAGGCAGAAGTCTTTCAGCGCCCATCCACCAGTGTGCTTCCCACAGGAAGGCTTTATTTAAAGTGTGACAATGTTAGTTTTATTTCCATCACTGCCCATAACTCTACCACTTCTGCTGAAAGACTTTTAGGAGGGAGGATTTAACACAAGAGTGGCAGGTACTCCTCCGAAGTCTGAAGACCAAGACTGAGGCAGTTGAAACATCTTCAGCACTCCATTGGGTGGCCGTTGGATGACAATGACTTTTGGCCAATGTGGATGTGAGTCAGTCTCAAACTGCGAATCCAAGGGAAACTGCACAATTAGTTACATTTTAAGTCTGGAAGCAGTGAAATCTATACTGAACGGCCTCGCCTGAGAAAGTAGTAAGAAGGCCTTAATTGACGTGAGGTTTTGTGAGAAGCATGAAATTCACTTTTCATAAAATTTTCCTGTGTGGGAGTTGGACTTTTTTTTTGGTCACCACCTCAGTGATGAATAATATGTTACTTATTAAAAAGAAAATCTCTGACGACTATTGAGATCTCTGAAAGGAACAGACGCTTTTTATCAGAATTGGTTTAGACATGATACATAAAAATAGAGTGGAAAAAAATCTTAAGTCAAAAACTCTCTTCCTCTAGGCAGATATGGGTATAAAAACATATCATCTGACATGTAAGCTGCTAACAGAGGACATAAAATTATATACACTATTAATCTTGTTATTATTAACCTTTTGGATATTCATTGTTTCTCAAATCTAATCGTATTTCATACAGATATTACAATGCATAGGTAAGGAGCTCAAAACACTTTAAAGATATTAATTAAAGCTCATCCACAAGACTCCTGGGAAGCAGAGCTAGAATCATTAAAATCATCTGACAGAGGAGGAGAAACTAAGCAGTAGAGAATACAAGTGACATATCTAACATCCCACAAAGCCAGAAATTAAATCCAATATCCTCAGTTGTCAATTCATTGTTCTAGTTGCTGGGAACCAGCCTTTTATATTTAAAACATGTTCGAATATCAAGAACGTCCACTGAAAAATCCAGCCCCCTTACTGCTTAAACAGGAGTTACAAGTGGACAGGTTTTGCAGAGCAGTATGTTGTGTCGACATACCGTAGAGGCATCCCGTGACCCAGCTCCACTCCTCTGGCTGGAACTAAAGATAAGAATAAGCTGCAAAATGCCAATTCCTTGGAGTCAATGGCTGCAGCATGATTTGAAATGCGAGGTACCATCTACTTATTAAAATACTGAATTTAGCAACTGATCTGTAAGGATAGTTCACTTAATGCTCACATTCTCCGTGTATGTTAAGGGAACATGGGCGGCTTTCCATGTCTAAAGAGGACTCGCAACTATTACAGAAAACCCCTGACATTGACAAGCCCTTAGCGGAAAGGATTGTAGTCATCTAATCAAAACTCAGTGGATTAAAATATGAAGTGTACATGATATTTACAATAACAAATGAAAATCCTCAACACTCTTTTGGATATTTCAATTTCCTTGAAAAACTACACATTCTTGTTTAAGTTTTCTCTTCAAAATTACCCTTTTAATAGACTAGGTTCAAATGCCTGCAATCAGAAGCAATCAAAAGTCTACCAGAAATGTCTTTTAAAAACTAAAACTGGATTTACACCATGTCAGAATGGTATTCTAAATAAAATCTTTATTTTGATTTGTTTAATTGTTGCGTTTTACATGGGAATGTTTTCCAGAAAACTACACACAATGAGCCAGACAGCATTTCAGTCTTTAAAAATTCATTTTTAACACACATTTTTCATAATTGTATAAATAGTATTTTTATGCTTTCAAAAAAGACTTATTTTTTTAATTTTATTTTTTTTCCTTGAAAAAGACAATGTTTCAAAAGTAATTTTTTTCTCAATTAGGAATTTTTGCTAGCACTCCTGAAGGCATAAGGGCAGACTGAATTCAGTCAGTTACAAGCGTAAGAAAGTCTGAAGCTATTTGTAACAAAGATATTCAAGTTTTCCTTGTTTTTTTTCTTTCTCTTTGATATTTTCACTTGAAACTGCTTTTTTGGCATAACAGTGCTGTGGAAAAGGGACCTCCTGTGCAGATTTTTTTTTACTTTGTTGTCTAGTGAAATTATATTTAAAACCATTAAAGGAGTAACCATACATTATCTCTGCCTTGCAATAACAATGCTATCCCTCATTCAAAAGGTAGAAACTATTATCTTGCCAAATTAAGGCAATCTCCTAATAATGCCAGTGATGGGATGGACACTTATTCATTCCTCCTTTGATTTTTGTCAGTGAAAAAGTATTTGTGCTTCTCTCAAGCCACTTAAACACCAGAGGCCCCAATCCTGCTCATACTTAAGTAAAAATATTCCCACAGATTTAATTGGAAATGGAGAGTAGGCCATGGTCAAAAGCATTGTCATGGGCAGACATCACAGCAGCACCTAGCTGGCAAGATGATTAGCAAGCACATCTGCTCTGAACCATTAAAATGATATAAAGAAATTGCCTTTAAACCACCTGCAGGACAATAATTTCATACAATCATTACAGAGTCATTAAGAAAAGTTAATGTAGAAAAAAACTGCTGTGGGAAATTTAATCTTTTTCTGTGTTTACTAGATACTCTGAAGATTTGAGCAGCAAATTGTCTGAAAACTATCGTGTTGGATGATTATGCCTCGTCTCCAGAGCATATTGGCTCACATATTTCTTATGCCACAGGTTAGACTACTTTCACCATTTTCAAGCCATACTGGGAATTTCCATGTTAGACATGTAAATATGGTCAAAAACATAGAATCATAGAATTGTCTAGGTTGGAAGGAACCTTTAAGATCATGGAGTCCAACCACCAACCTAACGCTGCCAAAACCAGCACTAAACCATGTACAGGATAGCAGGATTTGGGACCTCTGTTGAGACGATATTCTTGAATACTGAAGGTGATGTAGGCATCTGAATGTCAGGTTTTAAAATTTTTTTTTATTCTCAGCAGCAAAAACATCAGGCTGCGTATAAGCAACATGGACATAAAGAAAGATGCAGTAAAATTGAGGAGGAGATCTAATTATTCATAGTAGGACCAAAGCAAGAATAGACAGAAAAAAGTGATTGACTGCAAAAGATGAACTAAATGTTTTAGATCAAAATAAGTATTATGCATTAAATTACATAACAGAGAACAGTGTGATTCGATAGTGGAATATTTACTTATCACGGAATCATGGAATAATCCTTTATTTTGTAGACAACATCTATATGAGGGAGAAAAGAAGAAATGTTGCTTGCAGATGTATTCATCTGTTCTGAGGCATAGAAAGTTCTGGATGACAGTCAAGCTGGAGGTGTTATATGGAAAGCACTAGTTGTTGACTCTGATAAGGCTTTGACATTGTCTCCCGAACTATGGAAATACAAGTTTGGACAAAAACATTGGGAGCAGGAAAGTTCCGTGCACATGGGGAAAACTGTGTCTGATGTAACACTTTCAGTACGCGACTGTTAATTGGAGAGCTACATTGAGTAGGGTATTTTCCTTAATGACTGAAAAGACAGAATAGAAAATCTTCTTATTAATTGCAAATAGGATTAGAGGCAAAGGGGCTGCAAGCACTTTGAAAGGTAAAAAAATAAATGAAAAATGAGTTTGCCAGATTGGAGGAAAGGTTTGAAATTAAGATCATGTAATTTAAGAAGAACAAGTACAAACACCACATTAAATAGGAATCATCAGCTTCAGTAACTTCATGGGGGTCAGCGGATTAAGCAGCAATTATACAGAAAAAGCTCTGGATATTATAATGGTTTAATTTAAAAAAAACCCCACACTGTATTGAGATGTATAAGGGCTAGTAAATTATATGTGTAAAAATATACAATATGAAAAATGCATGAAGTAGTCTTTTCAATCTACCAAAATTCATGTGGATTATTTTTTCTGTACTTCAGGAAAGATACATCAGAGTTGCAATCTCCATAAAACAAAATGCAGAGCAAAAAGAATGGTAAGAGATGTTGAAAATATAATTGACACAGAAAAACAGGGAGACCTGGTATGGAGAAAGCAAAAGGGTGGCATACTAGTCATTTATGAAATACAATCTATAAAATATAAATGTTGATTTTCAAAAAGTAAAATGTTACTGCAATAAGTTGTTCTCCACATCTACTGATGAGGGTACAAAGGTGTTTCAGTTGCAGCAAAGGATGCTTAGTTTGGATATCAGGGAAATAATTCATTAAGATAATTGAGTGCCAGCAGATGTTGCCCATGGAAGCTTGAACTTTTAACGCATTGGTTAGTCAAATATCAGTCAGGGAGAGTACTGAAGGAACAACTGCTTTACTTTGTGGGTGACAGAGCACTGGAACAGGCTGCCCAGAGAGGTTGTGGAATCTCCTTCTCTGGAGATATTCAAAACCCACCTGGATGCATTCCTGTCCAACCTGCTGTAGGTGAACCTGCTTTGGCAGGGGGCTTGGACTAGATGATCTCCAAAGGTCCCTTCCAACCCCTACCCTTCTGTGATTCTGTGATGTAGTCAACTCCTCCTTCAGTCAGAATCATGGCTGATGTCTCAGGACCCTTCCCCTACCATCCTGCAGTATAGCAACTGCCTGGAGTTTTTTAAGCAAGCTGTTTGTCCAATCCATATTGACAAAGTCAAAAAAAAAATTAATCATAAAGGAGGGAAAATTATTGGAGCATTTTAATACCAAAAAAAAAAAAAGATTCACATCTTTATCCCATGGGCAAATTGTCATGGATGGTGCAGAAAGAGCTACACGTTTGTAGACATGAGAGAGGGTGAAAGGACTTCCTGCCTTACCCTGCCTAAACTAAACATATAGTATTTTGTGGAAGGGCACACCATTACCGTGGTGACAGGTTCATTAAAAAAAAAGTAAAATACAGAAGCCAGCCATAGTAGCTGAGCTACTAGAATGGTCATAAAAACAAAAATGGAAAAAGACTAAAATTGACTGGAACAGGGAGACAGTTTATAGCATGTGGTGTGAAACTGAGGCCAGTTCCCATTGCGGAGAGGCCATCACAGAAACTACCATTGCTGTTTGCCAACCTATGTGAAGTGATTTAGAGAGTTTCAGTTCAACTCTCAGAGTTCATGTTGCCCAAAATTGCTACTTACATTGGCACAGAAAATCTCTTCAGAAGACACTACAGCACTTGTGGTTGCAATATCTCTGGGAAACCTAGCGAAGATATTACTGGGAATCCAAAGGACATAAGAGATGGTAGAATGAAATTTAGCTTCTCAGAGGTAACACATTCAGGTGAGGCACCTTCTTAATGCCATATAGGGCACCTTGGTGGTGCTGTTAGTATCAGCAGCCAAAGCTCGCACGAATCAGAGGGACACAATTTTGCCATAGCTGCTGAAGAGGAAGGAGAACTGGACTGGAAAGAGGGGTGGAAGGAGGATTGGAAATGGCCAATAATGGTCTCGAAAGCAGAGTGCCAGACAAACAAAAGAGCTTTAAAAAAATATAATTTTAAAAATGTCAGCAAAAGGTAAAGGTACAAATGCAATAAAATAATCAAAGGTAATAGATACTTCAGTAGCAAAAATCTGGTCTTATGTCATTTAAATACACAAGCAAAAAGCCAATCAAGTATTCTGTGAAGCCACTGAGGGATATACAGAAAGTGGGAAGTTAGTTAATGACGTTAGTATTGCTCTGAGCCTGAATAAATTCTCTGCTTTCGTCTTCATGAAATAAGCCAAAGGTCAGATTCTGAGTATTGGGATATTTTCCCAAGTGGGAGGGAAGGGAATGGAAGCGTTGAAAGACTTTATGAGTACATCAAAGCAGAAAGGCAATTAGAGCTGATAAAAGTTCACATAGAACCAGATATAGATAAATTGCATCCCAGATTTTTTTTTTTTAACCTAGCAAGATGTAGAAAGATGTAGAGATTTCCAGCTCCTAAGAACTGAGAAAGCATAATATATTTAGGATTCAAGAGCACAGAGATTCAAAAACCAAATTGGGTCAGCCATTATATTGAAGTTTATTCGTTTGATGATCTATTTATTTATTTATTTATTGTCCCAGTGGGACATAAGGGAAAGCCTCTGTTATGAGGCTCAGTGAGGTGAGTTATACATTGATGAAGGAATGAGGTAACAGTAAGCATTGATCTGAAATCATCACTGTGGTGTTTTCTAAAGTAATTTGCACTTTACAGTCTCAGGTATTTGCTGATGTCAAAGTTGATTTGCTATTATCTTAGAATTTGATGAAATGTATCTGAGTTATTTGCTGTAGAATTATGACAAAAGGTAATTTGCTGATAACCAATTACGATGATTTCAGATGTAATTTATTTATATCTTTTTAGTTCTCTCAAGTGAATAAGTAACATTTTCTGTCTTCAGCCTATTCTAGCTTTTCTCAATTGGCCCATCCTATGGAGAATATTACTTTTTCCTTTGTAAACCAAAACCAAGGAAAACAGCTAAGGGGAGAGAGTTAAAAGAAGTGTGTGGTTTCCCAGATAACATGAGCTAGTATACTATCTAATGCATTCAACACAGGGGACTACACTGACCTACAGAAAGAAACTGTGGGAAACCTAGCGTTTACTGATGTCTTTGTGTTAGTATGCACAGATACTGTGTTGTGCCCCACCCTTTTAGTGATGCAGGTGCGCTCACAAACGTGTGTTCTATTTTCAATATATTTCATAATCTTTAAGTGTTTCTGCTCTGTCATCTATGGCACCCTATAATTTGCTGGAAACAACTTTGCTGAAGCAAGCTGTAAAGTGGCTTTCTTTGCTTAGTGAAAACTCAAGGTTCATCAAATATTGTGTGCATGGCTTACATGTTACTTGGTTCAAACAGGGAAAGGGCTTTTCAATGAACTCTCTGCTATCCATGTTTTCCCACATATTGAGGTTCAGCAGCTCCTTAATAATGCCTAAGGACAGCCATCAAAAACGCATCGTATTTACGGGATTTACATAAATATTTTAAGCGGGAAGTCCAAAGAAAATTGTGAAACACTTTCAGAATTCAAAATGTAGGCTTGAATTAATGGTAATATTTGTGCTACTCTCAAAGATATACAGTATACCATTAATTCTGGTCTAAATGCAAGAATGTTTCAGATTATAATGTTGATTTATGTACTGAAGTCAATACTGGAAATACATCAGCCTTCTTCCAGTACTTTTCAATCAACAGTCCTTTCCAAACAATTAAATAAATGACAAACACTGTTTTATTTAATTTCTGTGATTCTGTTCAAAAGGAAGCAAGCAGACAGTTACAGTCAAGTCTTCCTCACTTCCTAATACCATAATAACAATGTTTTTAACTCAAACCAGCCACAGATATTCCAGAAGGCTCAAACCAGAAGATGAATTAGACTTGAAAGATTGAAAAATTCATGTGAAAGTGACATTAAACTCAAGTGTCTGGTCTGTGGGCAGGTTACATTTGGTTACTGCTACTGTTACCACTGCTACTGAGAAGGTGCAGTCCACTATGACACATCCATTAAAGCAGTGGTCTCCAAAGTGTGGGGGATGCGGACACCCGAGGGGGTGTGCAAGACAATCCATTAGGGTGCAAGGAAGAAAATATTTTGTGCCATTAATAAGTAAGATGATAGAAATTTTTAAAAATTAAGTATGGTGCTCTTTTCATCTTTATCTCATCCTTTTTTAAATTTCTATTTTTGTATATGATTTATAATGTGCATCATACATAGCACATAACATAGCACATACATAGCACCTCATGTATATAATTTATAAATAAACATACAGATATATTGGAAACGTGTACTCAAATTTTTTTTCCTCAAAAAAGTTTGGAGAGCACTGTACTAAAGGACTATTATGAAATCCAACCACAGGAATCTAAAGAACACTCCATGCACTATTCATTCAACAAAAGAATTACAATAAATCTGTGCCAGGCCTGTCCCCTACAGCAAGAAATGTGCTTTTGTTATCTCACTAATTCAGTGCTTGTCTCTATGGAAAGAATGAGAAAAGTGAATTACACGCACGTGCAAGGTAGTGGTTAGGCTTCGCTCAAAGAATGGCTTTTTGGCATTATATTTTAACACTTATCCTACCTCAAAACCACCACTCAGACATGCCCACCCTCGGTGTGGGCAAAGGGTTTTCTAGATGAGATTTCAAAACTGGAAATATTGATTTGCCAATTAATATTAAGTCCTGAGGAGCTGTTTCAGCCTGTTATTAACTGTACACGAGCTCTCTTCCTTCCCTCCGCTGCTGTGAGCCCTCCTGGGGACTGGCTCAGGCACAGACAGCCTTTGCTCAGATTGAGGGGTAGAGCTCTCTAGAAGAGATTTGTATGGACTTGGGCTATCAGAAAACAATCTTCATGGTGCCCAGTGGTGACTGGTAATTGTTGTGGTTTAACTCCAGCTGGCAGCTAGGACCACACAGCCTCTCGCACAGTTCTCCTCCTTCCCCCAGAAGGGCAGCGAGAAGAGGGAGAAAAGGAGGGGAAAGGGAAAGGAAAAGGAAAAAAAGGCCTCATGGGGTGAGAAAAAGACGGTTTAATAAAACAATAACAGAAAAGGAAAATAACAATAGTAATAACAATAATAATAACACAAGTCACTCTCACTGCCCAGTGAATTGGCACTATCGCAAGCAGTGATCACGGATCCCTCCCCCCTGGCCAACCCCCATTTATATACTAAGCATGATGTCTCTGGTACAGAATATTCCATTGGCCATTCTGTCGTTCTGTCTGCGCTCCTTTTCAGTTTCTATGGGAAGCTGAAAAGAGTCCTTGAAAAGCATAAACATCACACAGCAACAACTAAAACAATATGTATTATTGACATTCTTTTCACAGCAATCACTAAAAAGAAAATTAACTCTTTCCCAGCTGAAACCAGGACAGTAATAAAGATGAAAATTTAATTGTAACTGCCCCTTATTGTGCTGTCTTTTATTATAAAACACAATACAGTAAAAGAGAATAAGATAAGAGAAAATCCTTGTCTAACAAGCAGGTATAACCCAGTGTAGGGCAGAGGAAGTATTAAGGAAGGTTGATGGAAGGAAAAAGGCTGAACTGATTTGTTACTACATACTCAGAAGACATTTAAACTCTGTTTTCCATATGCAACATACACAGAATATTTGAAGATTTGTGTTCCCTTGTCTGAAGGACTCTGATTTCACTCTTCACTGCCCCACTTACACTTCCCATCCATCTGCAACTTCCTTCTCTACTGTCTCGGCAGTTAGGAAAAAGGACTATAGCTGCAGGTTCTGACCTTGACGGCTACACCAAGATATGCAGGAAAAGAATTTTTAAGATTAGGAGCCTTGTTTGATCTCAGGCTTGGATGATTTAAAGAGGACATCTAATCTCACTTCTGTCATTTGAGGACCCTGAGGGTTTCCAAAAGGACACAGACACCCAGATTTGTCATTCACATAAGCTTAGGCTGTATTATGCAGCTTTTTTGACCACCATCTATTTGCTAAGTCCTTTAGAGATTCAACTAAAACTACAGAAATGCAATGTCCTCTTTAAATCATTGGCATCAGAAAACTGAAGGACAAGCATTAAACTTTGACATCTACCTGATTGTTGCTAGCATTTTGTTTTCTTTCAAGAGACAGGAAAAAGTATTCCTTGGAAAATTATTATTCTAGCTATTGCTTTTGGTAAAGGAGCTTCAAAAGTGGAAAACATTTCAATGAAGTCTTTAAATTTCTGGTTTTGTTTCAGGGATTCTGAATGAGAGATTGTGCAGCTACAACATGAAGAGATCCTTCTTCAATTAGCCTGAAAAAAAAAAAGATATTGCCCACAAACTAAAAAACTCCTCAGCAGGAGAGAAAAAATCTAAAAAGCAATAATTCTAGACTCAGCATAGAAAAGTTAAGAGACAAAAGTATTGTGATGACCTTAAGCAAGACGAAAGGTGTTTAATGAAGTGGGATGTATGTGTGGGAGGGGATTAATTGTAAATTCAGCATTTGGCTTTAACTAAAGAAGTTGGATTTGAAGATTGTTTTTTGTCAGAACTTCATACAAAAGAATTCTTGTCAGAGATTTATATTCATAGTGTATGAACTAATTTGATTTAAATTCTCAGTGTGGAAATGTCACTGAAAAATAGATTAATCCAACACTATGATGTAGTGTTATCAGTCTGATCAGGAAGGAGGACACAAGAAATTGTTAATCAAAGAATTATAGAATCATTTAGATTGGAAAAGACCTTTAAGATTGCTAAGTCCAACTGTGAACCTAACACTGTCAAGTCCACCACTAAACCATGTCCCTAAGCGCCACATCTACACATCTTTTAAATATCTCCAGGGATGGTGACTCAACCACTTCCCTGGGCAGCCTGTTCCAATGCTTGACTACCCTTTCAGTGAAGAAGCTTTTTCTAATATCCAATCTAAACCTCCCCTGGTGCAACTTGAGACCATTTCCTCTTGTCCTATTGCTTGTTACTTGGGAGAAGAGACTGACACCCTCCTCGCTACAACCTCCTTTCAGGTGGATGTAGAGACCGATAAGGTCTCCCCTGAGCTTCCTTTTCTCCAGGCTGAACAACCCCAGTTCTCTCAGCCACTCCTCATAAGACTTGTTGTCTAGACCCCTCACCAGCTTTGTTGCTTTTCTCTGAATGTGCTCCAGCACCTCACTGTCTTTCTTGTAATGAGGGACCCAAAACTGAATGCAGTATTTGAGACGTGGCCTCACCGGTGTCGAGTACAGGGTGACAATCACTTCCCTAGTCCTGCTGGCCACACTATTTCTGACACAAGCCAGGATACTATTGGCCTTCTTGGCCACCTGGACACACTGATGGCTCATATTCAGCCAGGTACTGACCAACACTTCCAGGTCCTTTTCCACCTGGCAGCTTTCCAGCCATTCTTCCCCAAGCCTGTAGCGTTGCATGGGGTTGTTGTGAGCCAAGTGCAGGACCTGGCACTTGGCATTGTTGAACCTCATACCATTGGCCTCGGCCCATCGATCCAGCCTGTCCTGATCCCTCTGTAGAGCCTTCCTACCCTCAAGCAGATCAACACTCCCTCCTGACTTGGTGACATCTGCAGACTTACTGAGGGTGTTTTCAATCACCTTATCCACATCACTGATAAAGATATTAAACAGAACTGGCCCTGAGGATCAAATACCAAGGCTCATAAAATCTTTTGGTTCCTCTCTAGGAGAAATGAAAGAAATTAAAAGAAGAAGGAAAGAGAAGGGAGAAAAGATAATTGCGAGGTTGCAGACATAGAAACAGGAAAAGAGGAGAATGGAAGTATCACAACGGGGGGGAGGGGGGGGAAGTATGAACATAAGCAAAAAATTATAAGAACAAAATCAAATTAAATACCAGGAAGAAAGAGAAGAGACCAGAGGAAGTTGTCTATGTTATTAAAGGATATAGCTTGATAAAAAGCAGAAGGCATCAGATAATATGAGAAGCCATATGAGGTGGAAAAGCCATATAACTAACTAAATATTTGCATGAGAATGTCACTAGAGGTACTGTGGTTTAAACAAGATGAGTCTGGTTGGCAGATAGACTAAGTGCTGGTACTCTGCTCAGCTGGGTACAATGGGAAAGGTCCCTGAAGTGCACCTTGCTGAAAGGAGGAGCTGGCTGGTGTGGTGCTGGTGAGGTGAACTTCCTGAGATGCCTGCTTGGTCCCCAGGGCTTGCAGACAGCCAGCTGGCACGAGTCATTAAGTATAGCAGATTTTTTTCATTTTGGAGGAAAGATTGTGACTCTGTGATTAGGAATGAGTCTTGTGACTACATCACCTCCAGGTTCGATTATCACAAAATTTCCAATGAGACACTCCATAGCCATCTCCTGCTACTGCAAAGCACAGCTGCCCACAACAGAGCTATGTTTCCAGACTGGTAAAAAACATCTTTGTGAGAATACCAGTTAGGCTCCATTTGGTCCTTTGCCTCCCCTGACAGTCTAAAAGACATGCAAGGAGATGGAGAACACAGGAGCTTTACACTGAAAACACAGTGTTGAAAGGCATTTCTGACGATAAAATAGACCTTTTTTTTTGCAACAAATATTCCCCTTTTCATCTCTTTTCATGCTGTCTGTGCAGCGTACATAAATCTCATGCCATAGACTACAGAACAGAACGTGTGTTGCTTTGAGCTAGAACAATGGAGTTTACTGCACCCGACCTGAGGCTGCTGATTGACTTTGCACTCCCCTCAGCTTATTCCTTGCATGGGACTGATAAAGGTAAAGCACAACACAGGGAGGATTTTGTGCTCCTAAGCTGGAAAAGACACCCTAAAATCTTTGTATTAGACTTACCATGTTATTGTAAGGACCTATAATGGCCAAAGCAGGAACAGAGCTGGTGCTAGAACGCCTGCATCTGTATTCAGATGAAAATGTCACATATAACCTGCAAATTAGATAACGGTCATGTCTCTGATCAGCAGAGAATTAAAGTGACCCATGCTATTCACTTGTTTCCTTGGGAGCTCTCCTGGAACTCAACCTCAATCTCAGAACTCAATTACTTATGCATTTTATATAGTTTGCATTGAGGGCCTTACTTCTGTTCCAATATCACATTAAAGCTATTCTACTCTACTTAAGGTTTACTTTCTGCTTTACGATGATACCACTTCAATCATTCTGGGAAAGGCTGGTTGTATAATTATAAACAACTGAGGGGTAAACAAAACATTGGTCCAGAAAATATATTTTTAGAGGTAAATTTTGTCCCCTCAAACTACTTCTATTTCTACCTTATAGTTTGCTACATGAATCACAAGGTAAAGTGGTTAGAAAATGCAATGTATTTTCCAAAGATGTAGATGAAAAGAGGTGCAATATTAGTAAAAAGTCAACCGAAAACAGCAAGATCTTTAAAATCACAAGCACACTTGACTGAACAGTCACAAGCATCATTTTAGTCACCCTAAAGCTTCTTATTTCGAAGCTGCAAAATAGACGTATTGACAGTTGCACAGGAATGAACTTTAAAGATACATAAAGGCAGCAGAGGTCAACCAAACTCTGAATAAATGTTAAAGTGCCAGAGGCTCATGAAGAAGTGCAAGAAATTCAGATGTTGCTGCTGTCCCTGAGACCAAGAGAAAGAATTAACAATACTCCCAATGCGGTACTCTGAAGTCAGAGCAAAGGGATTCCGAGTGCTGTCCTGTCCCAAGAAAGGAGGAAAAGAGGTCAGTGCTGCCCAGCTTCACCACTGCTGCCCCAAGGGAACCGCTGCAAAATCTTAGCTAGAAAGGGAAAGTCTAAAAAGTGTCTTCAAATCCTGCCAGCCACAGTCTTTTTCCAAAGAAAGGGGGAAGGACTCTATTTTTACTCATTTCCTCATCTGTCTTTGCAATTATTTGTACCTTTATACAAATTTAATAAGTGCATGTATATGTATATGTATATGTATGTACATGAATCTGGAACACTGCTTTTGCCTTTAAAGCTTTCTGAGAGATGAGAATCAAGCTGAGAATTTCCACCTTCATTTCTGCTGATGTCCTCTACGGAGATTTTCAGAAACAGTGCTCAGGATGGTGCCGAATATTTATCTATTGCCAAAACCCTTACTTTTCACAGCGAGTTCAATAACAGGCAGGCTTTAAGGCATAAGCCTGGATAACATTTTTGTATCAGTTCAGAGGAATTTGTCTGGAAGCTGAGTGTTGCTACTAGAGCTTGGTTTTCCCTCATCTCTTGCACTCTCCAGCAGCAGAGACAGCTCTGTGTTTCGCAGTGCCCTCTTGGGAAAGAGAAGCTGTTTGGGCAGTTGGCCGAGGAGCGGGTGCACAGCATACCTGCACCCCGCATTTCCCACCTTCCACAGACACGCTTCGATGCATGGCACGTGGGGCTGCACAGGCCACCTTTTGACTGGACAGCTACACTCCTCAATGACTTCTACTTGTGGAAGGGATCTGGCAAGTAAGAGACTGAAGCGGCAGATTTTCTCCTCAGCCTGTTGCACATACTGTTTTGTTTCCACTCGTTCTGAGGTTGCCCATATGTTCCTGCTTTAGATAAAGCTACAAAGCCAGATGGTACAAATAAAATACGTAACAAGACTGTCTGCCCTTGTGAGAAGAGATCGTATCCTAACGTTAGGAATTGCTAACTGTGAGTAGATGTGTGGAGCTGCTGCAAAAGAGATGGATGCTTGGAGGGATCAAGTTCAGTGCAACACCCAAGGAAGGGAGTTTCTACCAGCAAACAAAAGCTTCTTGGTGCATTAGACAGTCTTATTGAGAATGCTGAATGGCAACATTAGGGTATACCTGCTGTGTAATTGCAAGATGTGACCACAACATGTATAAGAAGGCTTATTGTAAGACTATGCCTGCACTGCAGCTGAAGAGATGACTGTAGCATGAGAAGAGCGCTGCCACACTAACCGCACAGATAACAGTGATGGAAACGCTGTGGCACCTCTTTCAGGATGGGTTTGGAGAACTTGCAGCAGTATATTTTTTGCTAGCTTCCACCAAAGTCTGCGCGCCATGGCACCGTTGTATTTCACACGTGTACTAACTAGACTGAAAATGGCTGATATACCTTCTTATGCTGCATTCACACATCCCAGTTGCACAGTACACACGTCTTAACGTAGCCATTAATTATGCTCAGTAGCGTGTCCTTCCTGAAGCTGACTATTCACTACTCTCACTTATTTCTAATAATGTATTAACATGGCGCTTCCCGCTTCTCATTTAATATGATTGAAAAGCTGTAACCTTTATGTTGTTTATAGTCATCATTGCTTACAAAGCTCAGCTTAACAAAGACTAGTTTGATATGTGAGGTTTCAAATCCTAAAAACGGCTGCTGCTACTACTAATTACCATTATTATAAATTATTTTTTCTTTTTCTTTACCTTTTATGTTACTCATCAGACTTGTGATGAAGTCACTTAAGAAGGCAATATTGTAATGATACATAGCAAAATTTGGGCTTAAAGACAGATTTTTGTGTTACAAACATATATCTGAAGGAAGTGGGAATTTCTTTGGCAACCCTTCCACTTTGGGATGTGCAGACTACTGCAATTTAGGTTATATCACAGGGGTTTTTCATAGGAAAAATACTGTTACAAAATGCTAGCTTCTACACTTTATTTCAGTGTGTGTTCCCAGCTGTGCTAATGAGAGCCTTCAGCCTGTGTGCCTGTGTTTAACTCAATTTCCATTAAGTCATTGCAGTTCATCTTACAGTCCTACAGCACTCCAGAAATTTGTGAAAGTGTTCATTTAGATTTGAAAATGCCATAACTCCTCAGCCAGAGCCTTTTTAAGAGGAAACAGTCTTTTTATTTCTCTAAACATTTAGTTAGCTGTCCATGATTTGACTTCAGATGTCTTGCAATTACCAACAGCTGAACAAGAGTAGATAAGTACTTATTCAGGTGTTGTCAGTAAGAGCACAGTGGGTGAAGGGTGGCTGGAACGTTAATTGGAAACTGTTCTCTTCTTTTGAGTCAATTTTTTGTTATTTAGTTCTTCACTCTTCAATACCAATGTTCCACCGCTGAAAATACTCCTCAGCTGACTGACCTGTGGGGAGCAGTTTTTCTGTGGGCATTTGACAGGATGCTAACAGTTTGATGCAGAAAAAAAACTAAGAAATTTCTTAATTTAAGCACGCTCCATATAGTTGTTATATCATAGTGATGTGAAGAGCCTGCTCTGAGCTGTACAAGTATTCTTGCTTTCAGAACAAAACATGCTATGTGTGAATTTTATACTGTGCAGCTCAGGAAGAGACTCCTACAACCACTATGGGAAGGGCAGATCTCAGTCTTGTGTAGAAATGATACCTTGGGTCATTGTTTCCCTGATCATCCAGGCAATGTCACATGAGGATGCGAATGCTTTAGTTGGCCTGATGGTCCACCTCTGTAATGTAAAATTAAACAGTTTTGTTTAAATTATTTTTGTAAATGAGATAACATAACTGGAGCAGAACAATCCAAGATTGTTTTTCAGATCAAGAAGTTAGGGAAATTTGCACATATGTCAGCAATTGCAAGAGAAAAGAAGTCAAACTGTGAGCAGCTAACTGGATGTTAGGAGAGATGGAAAGACTCTTTACTGTTAAAAAGGCTCTATCTGGGAAATTATGGCATTTTCAAATCAAAATGAAGAGTGTGTTTGGAACGATAAGATTAATTAAATTTGTTCCTACTTCAATGTGTAAACATATCTGAGGCTTGTAGAGTTTTTTCTTCCCTCAGTGTCCTCCAGAGATACTCCTTCTCAAGGGTATCTTTATAGGAAGATAGGATTTAAACCTCTTTGTTATTCATGCTGTTTGCATTTCTTGAATTTTCCATTCTTACGACATGTCTTTCCCTCAAATCATCATATGCAGCTGTGTGTACTTGAACCATGAGATGTTATAGACTAGTTTTAGGAGCTGCTGGTTTCACACAGTGAATTTCTAACAATTTGAGACGAGTTACACATTCAGTAGTTTCTATCCTTGTTTTAAGAGGATTGTTACTGTCCCTTTAGTAGGGCAGTTACCAAGGTTAGTAAAATTTCTGCTTTCGACCAACACTTGAGCAATATTGCCCCAGTGTTCACTTCTTGTTTATGCAGACTGAGGAAATGGAAGTAGAATTCAGTGTGAAGGATTCACATTGAAAAAAGATGGGCTGTTGACTTGTGAAATTGCTTAACCAAAATATCTTTATTAAAAGACAAGAATCTCATTGATAATTTCTTCCTAGTGAAGAAAAATATGAAAGATCAGTTTATTTATACAATAAATTAAACCAGTAATAAACAGAAATACTTGGCAGCCATCTAGGGCCTAAGACAACACTCCTTTAAGTATTTCAGTGGATCACAAGAGAGATATTCTCATACAACTAATGCTCTGATGACACATTAATGGGAATGTTGTAAACATCTACAGAGAGCTCACAGATGAAAGAGGTAGCTTTAAAGATATATAGAAACACAAAAGCTGCAAACACAAGCTTTGCTTGGAATATTAAGACAGTTTATCATGCTTAATATAAGGTTATAAATATTTTCCGATGTCTCTAGCAAGTGAAATAAATTTGACAAATTTGTAAAGAGATAAAACTTGAGACCACTGTGCTATTCCATTAACATGAGGGGAGAGGTCACCAGCATGAACCAGGTGAAGTGTAAGAGAGACCACAAAAAATCTCAGTGAAATATGAACATTTATAGAGAATTATAAGTATAGTTAATACAACCTCAGAATGTAACGGGCTATACCGTGGGGCTATAGCTGCGTTTTATCTGTGCCAGTGCTGTTGGAGGCTAAATTCTGTAGGAGCTTTTGAGTGTTTTCATAGAATCTGCAATACCTGGTGTTAGAGGAATAAATTGTAGCACTATGTGCTCAATATTAATCTATTTAATACAAAATAACATTAGAAAAAATTTCACCTTCAAACAACATTGAAAAGTTACAAAGATCCTATAAAATGGGAAAAGCATCAGATATTAAGCCAGGTATTATCGTAGAATAGTTCTCCTGAAATGTAGTTTTCCAACATATATTTAAGGTATACCAGGTAAGCAAGAAATCAGCTTCATTCAGAGTAGGCTCAACAGCCAAATGAAAGCAGAATTCGCGTGCAAGAATGAATCCTCACTCACAGAAAGAATTGTGGTTTCGCTGTCAGTGTCCAGAATGGAAGTTAATAAAATGTCTGTTATTTTCTTTCCATACTGTGTTTGAAAGGTCCCTACTTAATCCTATGAAATTTTAATAGTAATAATACATTATTATTATTATCATTTTAAGTAAATTTAACACCTTATTTCTTTCTAATTTTTAGTTTGAAATACTTCAATTTCTTTTCGCACCTTCTGTGCACATTGCAAGCACTTTTTTTTACAGAATTTCCTCCTTACGTGCAATGAGATTGCCTTGATTAAGTTAAGAATATCCTGCCTTTTCAAAATTCTCTTTAAAATTATTTCTTCTAGAAATACAAACCAGATAAATGTCTTTCACATCTTCTCATAAATTGTTTGATAAATTTATCCTGGGAACCAATGTGAAAATTCCACAAGCTTTCCTGGGAGAAAATTCAAATTTTTATATGTCTGTGTGGTAAATGACAGAGAGTAAAACCAGAAGAATTGCAAGTATTCCATGGGAACATAAATAGAATATATTTACTTTGTGAACAGATTGGCTAGCTGTAAAAGTTCAGGAGTTTTTTAGCTTGGGAATTATATCTGGGCATAATTTTCAAAGGGAAAACACTAGTTTAGTCCATTCAATCCTTCTGACACATATAGATAACATGGAATTAAAATTAAAGCAGTAGTGTAAGAAAGCAGAATGTTATTTTAAAACAAGTACATAAATTCAAGGTTAGTCCAGTTAGGGAAAGGAACACTTTCCAGAAAAACTGTGTCCTGTCTCCCTAAACCCCATACAAATCTAATCCAGATGAATCATAGAATTATAGAATCATTAGGTGGGAAAAGACCTTTAAGATCAAGTCCAACCGTAAACCTAACACTGCCAAGTCCACCACTAAACCACATCTCTAAGTGCCACATCTACGTGTCTTTTAAATACCTCCAGGGATGGTGACTCAACCACTTCCCTGGGCAGCCTGTTCTAGTGCTTGTCAATCTTTTCAGTGAAGAATTTTTTTCTAATATCCAATCTAAACTGCTCTGGTGGAACTTGAGGCTGTTTCCTCTCGTCTTATTGCTTGTTACTTGGGAGAAGAGACTGACACCCACCTCACTACAACCTCCTTTCAGGTAGATGTAGAGACCAATAAAGTCTCCCCTGAGCTTCCTTTTCTCCAGGCTGAACAACCCCAGTTCTCTCAGCCACTTCCCATAAGACTTGTTGTCTAGACCTCTCACCAGCTTTGTTACTTTTCTCTGAACATGCTCCAGCACCTCAATGTCTTTCTTGTAATGACGGATCCAAAACTGAACACAGTATTTGAGGCATGGCCTCATTGGTGTCGAGTACAGGGTGACAATCACTTCCCTAGTCCTGTGGGCCACACTATTTCTGACACAGGACAGGATACTATTGGCCTTCTTGGCCACCTGGGCACACTGATGGCTCATATTCAGCTGGCTGTCAACCAGCATCTCCAGGTCCTTCTCTGCCAGGCAGCTTTCCAGCTTTCCAAGCCTGTAGTGTTTCATAGGGTTTTTGTGACCCAAGTGCGGGACCCGGCACTTGGCCTTGTTGAACCTCATGCCATTGACTTCAGCCCATCAATCCAGCCTGTCCAGATCCCTCTGTAGAGCCTTCCTACCCTCAAGTAGATCAACAATCCAACCCAACTTGGTGACGTCCGCAGACTTACTGAGGGTCCACTTGATCCACTTGTCCCTATCACTGATAATGATATTAAGCAGAACTGGCCCCAATACTGAGCCTTGGAGAACATCACTTGTGACCTGCCACCAACTGGGTTTAAGTCCATTCACCGTCACTCTTTGGGCCCGGCCATCTGGCCAGTTTTTACCCAGCAAAGAGTATGTCTCTCCAAGCCATGAACAGCCAGTTTCTCCAGCAGAATGGTGTGGGAAATGGTGTCAAAGGCTTTACAAAAGCCCAGGTAGACAACATCCACAACCTTTCCCTCATCCGCTAAGTGAGTCACCTAGTCATAGAAGGAGATCAGGTTAGTCAAGCATGACCTGCCTTTCAGGAACCCATGCTGGCTGGGCCTGATTGCCTGGTTGTCCTTTATGTGCCACATAATGGCACTCAGGATGATCTGCTCCATAACCTTCCCAGGCACTGAAGTCAAACTAACAGGCCTGTAGTTCCCCAGGTCCTTGCTCTGGCCCTTCTTGCAGATGGGCATCACAATTGCTAACCTCCAGTCAGCTGGAACCTCCCCAGTTAGCCAGGACTGCTGATAAATGATGGAAAGTGGCTTGGTGGGCACTTCTGCCAGCTCCCTCAGTACCTTTGGGTGGATCCCATCTGGGCCCATAGACTTGTGTGTGTCTAAGTGGTGTAGCAGGTTGCTCACTATTTCCCCTTGGACTATGGGGTCTTCATTCTGCTCCCCGTCCCTGTCTGCCAGCTCAGGGGGCTGGGTACCCTGAGAACAACTGGTCTGACTATTAAAGACTGAGCCAGAGAAGGCATTAAGTACCTCAGCCTTTTCCCCATCCTTTGGCACTATGTTTCTGCCCCCATCCAATAAAGGATGGAGATACTTCTTAGCCCTCCTTTTGTTGCTAATGTATTTATAGAAATATTTTTTATTGCCTTTTATTGCAGTAGCCAGATTAAGTTCTAGTTGGGCTTTGGTGCTAATAATTTTCTCCCCGCGCAACCTCACAACCTCCTTGTGGTCCTCCTGAGTTGCCTGCCCCTTCCTCCAAAAGTCACAAACTCTCATTGTTCCCTCGAGTTACAACCAAAGCTCGCTGTTCAGCCAGGCCAGACTTCTTCCTTGTCAGCTTGGCTTTCGGCACATGGGAACAGCCTGTTCCTGCGCCTTTAAGATTTCCTTCTTGAATAATGTCGAGCTTTCCTGGACTCCTGTGTCCTTCAGGACTGCCTCCGAAAGGACTCTGACAACCAGGCTGCTAAACAGGTCAAAGTCTGCCCTCCAGAAGTCCAAGGTGGTGGTTCTTACTTCTCCAAGAATTAAAAACTATCATTTTGTGATCGCTATGCCCAAGACAGCTTCCAACTGTGACATCATCCGCAAGTCCTCTGTTCACAAACAACAGGTCCAGCAGGGTGCCTTCCCTAGTTGGCTCAGTCACCAGCTGTGTCAGGAAGTAATCCTCAACACACTCCAGGAACCTCCTAAACTGTTTACTCTCTGTTGTACTGTAATACTCTTCTTGGTTACAAGTGCCTTCGTTTGATGAATTAGGTCAGTTGGGCTACATCTAGATAGAAAGGATCTACCCACACAGACCCAGTTGTGAGACTGAGATCTTTGTTGTAACAGAGATCATGAAGAGATGCAACTATCACAGCACTAGTGTTAGTTGCCTGCTCAGTCAAAGTGCAGCGTCTAGATTCAGGCACCATATTTCAAGGGAGATGTGAGTAAATCCAAGGCCAAAAAATTAATTTATGAGGAATGAATGAACAAATTAGATGTCAGATTAGAGATGAAGGGCCACTGTGCTGCTCTGCAGATAAGAAGGTGCTAAATTCTCAGGCAGAGATAATCTTTTCTTCTAAGTCCACTATGGATAAAACTAGTTTAGTTTTAAAACCAGTTAGGGATGCATACAATTCTATTACGTCATGTTGTCAAAAGGTTGTCTAGTGCCACATCTTGCCACAGTCGTAGCTCAGCCATAGGCCTAATTACCCATTCAACTATTGTCCACCGCTTTTTTCCAAAGCTATCCTGGGGTCTTTCATCTGCAACCAGTGGGTATAAAGACATTATAACTGTCCTCCACAGAGTGAAAACAGTAGGAATTCAGCTAATATATTTCTTATAAATGGCAAGTAAATTCATTTTTTAAAGCTCAAATTAAACAAAAGAATCAGTATAAATCACCTTTATCTTTGAGAAAAGAGTACGAGAGGTAAGAGTTAAGGAAAAAGAGCAAACACAAGTGATGAGATTTTCCCTTCCACTTTTTCAACATCAATGAATATTTTATTGGATTCTGGAAGGCATAAAGGAAGATTCTTTTTTTATTCTAAGGAAGGGAATTTTCAATGGGATTTTACATATTTATTCTAGGAGTACCATTTATTACAACTGCTTTATTTTCTAGCAAAATTTGTTAAAGGCCACAAAGCCAGGTCCTCTTTACATGATAAAGTGAAGGTGACTATTCAAGGACTATTCTGTTCAGCTGCCTTAGCGTTGAGGTACCTGCTCTGAAAGAGTCATGTCTTTGCCACTATAACTATCCTTTGCTAGTGTTAGTTCCAGTGAATCAAAAGAAGGCATTGGATAGCTCTAGCTGAGGACTAGATGAAGAGTTGTGTAGATTCTTGGAACCTGCACAACCCAAGGACGCAAAGCAGACTCCAGACCCTGACATTGCCGTTCTCTTAACTGTTATGTGATGATTTTAAAGATTCAAAATAGAAAGAACTATGCTGAGAGCACACTTTTTTTTCTTTTTTTTTTTCTTTGAACCATCTGTATGCAGACCCCCTCCAGGAAACGATTTAAAGCTTGTACTTTCGATCGTGCTGTTTATTTCCTTGAAACAACTGTTTGTTCTTGCACTAAATTCAACAAAACCTCATGAGTCACTAACTTTGAAATTGATTGGGCATTCTGGAGCAAGTTAAAAGCCCCCTATGTATTTCTTCATTTGCTGAAAAGATACAGGCTCACAAGATTTTCAGTGCTTCTGGTAGCCCAGGGGAGAGGTCTTTAATTGGTGAGTGTACCAAAAAAAAAAAAAAAGGAAGGATTCCCTTGTAAGAAATTTCTCTTTTACGGATGCTATGCTTTATTCTTTTATCTGGGTTGAGCCTGTAAGCTGCTGAGCACCTTTAATTCCCTACTGAAATCGTGGGGGCTGCTAGAAGTTCTTCACCATCACTGTTTCAAAAGGATTTTGGGGAGTTTCAAACTTCAGAGGGCTGAGCCCTTGTTGAACTGGTCAGTTATGGTCCAGAGCAGAAGGTCTTCACCTGGGGGAAAACATCACTGCTCTAGTGCTGCAGACCACCTGATCAGGGTAAGGAAGTGAGTAAAGCCTTTTTTTTAACCAACTCAAGAAAGTCTCTGCATCACAGATCCTGGTTCTCATATGGAATTTTAACTCCTTGACATCTGCTAAAAGAAAAACATCACAGGATGAGGATACTCAGCAAGATTTCTGGGTGGTGACTGGAGTAAATTCTTGGAGTCAGAGAATAGTCTAGGTTGGAAAAGACCTTTAAGATCATTGAATACAACCATTAATGTAACACTGCCAAGACGACCACTAAAGCATGTCCCTAAGTACATGTAACTATCTTTTAAATACCTCCAGGGATGGTGCTTCAACTGTTTCCCTGGGCAGCCTGTTCCAATGTTTGATCTTCAGTGAAGAAATTTTTCATAACATCCAGTCTAAACCTCCCCTGGTGCAACTTAAGACCATTTCCTCTCGTCCTGTTGCAAGTTACTTGGGAGAAGAGACCAAGCCCCACCTCTCAACAACCTCCTTTCAAGTAGTTGTAGAGAGCGATAAGGTCTCCCCTCAGCCTCCTTTTCTCCAGACTAAACAACCCCAGTTCCCTCAGCTGCTCCTTGTAAAACTGTGCTAATCACTGATAAGGAAGAATCAACTGAAGATGCAGTAATCTATGAAAGCCCTGTCTGTAGTGGCCATGAAACAATGAAGTTCAATACCATGAAGGGAGTGAGGAAGGAGAGTAGCAGACTACAGACCCCGGCGTTCAGGAGAGCAGATTTCAGCTTATTCAGAAAACTGGTGGGTGGGAGCACATGAGAGGCAGCTCTGAAGGATCTCAGAAAATCTGGAAGGTCTTAAGGGCAGCAACCTCCTAGTGTAGGGAGTGTCCATCAGGAAGACAAGCAGATATACCAGGAGATTGCTTAAGCTCAGCAGGGACCTCATGACACAAACTTCAGTGGCAAAAAGGAGGTGAAAGCAGAGCAGGCTACAGAGGATGAATTTAGGAACATTGGCTGGCCATGTAGGAAAAAGTGTCAGAAAAGCCAAAGCTGAACTGGAGATCAGAGACTTAGGGGGCATCAAAGTCAAAAAGAAGAGGTTCTATCACTGTGTTAGTGGTAAAAGGCTGAACAAGGGAAAATGTGGTCCTGCGGGATGGTTGATTTAGTGACAGCAGGCACAAAGGTACCGAGGTACTCAGTGCTGTACTGGTACAGTGCTGTACAGGTACTCAGTGCTGTACTGAAGTACTGAGGCTGAGGTACTCAGCACTGTCTTTGACTCAGTCTTCACTGACTAAGCTTCTGTGCTTAGTGAAGGGGGAGAACTACCAGCAGTGGGTGTGGAGTGAGTCAGGTTTTACTTATAAGAATTTGACCCATACACGTCCATGGAAGCAAATGGGATTTATCCAAGGGTTATGAGTGATCTGGCCAATATCTCTGCAGTATCTACCATCTTTGAAAGGTTGTGGAGACAATGGGAAGAGGGGAATCCTTGATGAGTGGAAAAAGGAAAATGTTACCAACCCATGTTAAAAAAAAAACAACACCAAAAAACCAAAAGGATAATCCAGGTAACTAAAGGTTGGACTGTCTTGGGGGATCATGGAGTGAGTCCTCTTGGAAGCCATTTCTGGGTACACAAGACAGAACTGAGTGATTGGGTACAATCAGCATGGTTTTACCAAAAGTAAATCATGCCTGACCAACCTGGCTGTCTTCCATGATAGAATCATTGGATTTGTGGACCAGGGGAACACAGGGAATGTCATTTATTTTGACCTTAACTTTTGACATTGTCTCCTACAATACTCTTGTATCCAAGATAAGATATTCCAGTCTGGATGAATGGGCAATTAGATAGGTAAAAATCTGGTTGGATGATTGGTCTGAGAAGCTACTGGCTGAGCCAGTAATAAGTGGAGTACTGCAGGGTTTTACTGTGGGACCTGTCCTGCTTAACAACTTTATCATTGAGTTGAAGGAGGCAATGGAGTGTACATTATCAAGACTGCAGACAACACCAAACTGCAGGGACCAGTGGATACACTCAAGGGCAGAGCTGCCTTCTGTGGGAACCTAGACAAACTGTAGGAATGCGCAGATAAAAACATTATCATATTCAACTAAGATAAGTGCAGGGTCCTGCACCTGGAAAGGATGAGTCCTCTGCAGCAATGCAGGCTAGTGCTGGAGTAAGGGGGGCAGCTTTGCTGAAAAGGCCCTGGGATATTAGCAGACAGGGAACCAAGCGTAAGGCAGCAATGTCTCTGGCAGCAAAGAGGGCCAACAACGTCCTGGTCTGTATGATCAGAAGAATAGACAGGAAGTGGAGCGAAATGATCATCTCCCTTTACTCAGCACTCCTTAGACTGCATCTACAATATCACATTCCATTTTGGGCTCCTGAATACAGGAAAGATGTGAATGAACTGGAATGGGTTTGGTGGAGGGCCACCAAGATGGTCAGGGACTGGAGCACTCACCCTGTAAAGAGCAGCTGAAGAACCAGGTCTCGTTGAGCCTTAGGCAGAGATGGCTTCAAGAGGACCTAACAGCAGCACCCCATCACCTCTGGGAAGATCAGTAAGAAGACGGAGTTGGGCTGTTCCAAGCAGAGCATGATGGGAGGATGAGGTGATGGGCAGAACCTGAAATTAAAGGTTCAAACTGTATATGAAAAAAAAACCACATTTTCCCCATAAGGAGAGTCAGGTACTGCATTAGGTTGCCCAAAATGTTTTACTGACTCTGTCCTTGGAGGATTTCAAGATCCCACTGGATAAAGCCCTGAACAACTTAATTTGACCTAACAGCTGACCCTACTCTGAGCAGGATATTGGACTACAGACCTCCTGAGATCCTTTCCAGACTGAATTTTCCTGTGGTCCTAAAACTCCTCTTGGTTTTAGAGAATGACAGCAGAGTTCACCAGCTGCTGAGTAGAATCTGCTGTATATCTAAAATTCTGGGATAGGTGGGACAAAAAGAGTTTAATAGCCTTAGCTAAATATTAGAACCCTAAGTCATGTTATTCTTTTGGTTTTTGTTTTAAATTTGTCCTCAGAATGATTTTTATCTTGGGAGGGAAAAGAAGAAAGAGCACGCTAATGACCTTTATGTTTTGAAAGAGGTGAGTAAAAAGTTATTAAACTGCAGTCAGGCAAAGCTCTTTGCACAGCCAGACAGGGAAATATTTGCAGAGACTACGAGGTGGGCTTTGGGCAGGAAATGGTTTGGATTCATAAAAGTGGAAAAGCGTTTAGCTAAATATTTATCTTGTATGCAGCTTGGAGTGGTCAAGTGAAAACAGAAGGTCTGTGTATGACATTTGCAGATATGTCCAGATAATACTAAATATAGGCAGGAGTTTGCCTTTGGGGAAAGGGGCCTTTACACTGACATAACATTACTTTTAGAATTTACTTCTGACTCCCACAACATACCTAATACAAGTGCTTTACACTAACAGAATATAGGTATGATACTCAGCTCTGCGAACATAGTAATTTATACAACCATACGGTATATTTTAAAATAGCACCATAACAGTTAATGAGAACTTCTGAAATTACTAGGAAATATATTAACTCTGGAAGTGGTAGATGCCACTAAAAAGAGCAAGAAAAGGTTTTGCTGCAGTGTAATAATATCAGAATATCTGGATACTGAATGCTAGGGTGTCTTTCCTGTCTTTTTCTTTTAATTATTTTTTCTGTTTGAACTATAAGAAGATTGGAAGGGTTCTTCGATAATCTGAGTTTCTAAATGAAATGAATTTGCATTCAGTCAATAACTATGATATATATAATTATGTATAATAATAAGAATGACAATAATAACAAATATATTAAACATGCATTACTGCTAACTTCACAATCTTTAATGCATTTATCCACAAAAAACACCCTGTAATGAAAAAAGTATAGTTATGCCCCCTTACCAGCAAAACACTGAGTCAGCAGAACTTGAAGACTTAATCTTAAATGGCATATAGGTGAAATAAAATTAAACAAAATCCACTCAAATCCTTTTTGGCCACTAAGTACGTTTATAAAATTGGCCAAATACTGAATATCTGTGGCAATGCATAGATAATGTTGACCTTCTGACTCAGTGTTGTAAGTTAGCACTACCACCAAAGCTAGTACTGCATCTATCCTGACCATCCAAAATTTAGAATTAATGAAATGTCTTCCCAAAGTCCTGGAGAGGCTGAATATTGCTGACTAGACAACAGCTCAGGGCACCCTCACAGAGGAGGATTCAAAAGATCAAAAGATTTTTCTTGATCACACCCTTCCTTCCTACCATCCGCAGCTGAGATCACTGACCAGCTGGGGAAGTACCATGTCTGTGGGGACTGAGAATGCTTCCTATAGATCCCCATCAGCTTTGGACCTTCTCCCAAACTCAGCCCCTGCCTACGTGTGCGTCTCCTACTGCCTGCTCATCGTTAGACATGGGGTACTGCACAACTCAGCTGCCCATGCAGAGGGGCCTGGAGCCCTGCATGTGCCCTGGTGCCACCTGAGACACACACATGGGCTGTCAGCTCCAGGGCATGACCCGCAGGCTGCCTCAGAACTGGGTCCTCCTCAAAGTAGGAAGTTATTCAGGTGCTCTGAAGCGAATTTTTCAACGTAAACCCTTCTCTGGAAGGGCCTCTTTTTCCCTGCTGGCTTTGGGAGGAACCTAACAGTGGGATTCAATTCAAACCAATTAATTCACATAACCACATTTATATGTCAAAAGGCCCGCCGGAGCTCAGCTCAGCTGCCCATGGATACACCTGCCTGGTACCATTTGAAATGCTTTGTGGCATCCTGTACAGCCACACAGGGCTGGAAAATAAACACTACAGGACCTAGGGGAGATACATGCCCATTGGATCAGCAGATGGAGGCCAGGACTTATATGTCAGAGCACCTGTTGTGGCACAAGGACCTGGCATTTTGGCAGCTAAACCAAGCCCACTGACTTGAAAGGGAACGTGGACGTCTGGACACCTAGACTCCTGCCTCCAAATGCCAAATTTTAGGCCTACCTTAACCTCAAACTGGATTGCAGCCCATATCCTTAGATGGTTTGAAGTGACATGAGAGGTTGGATTTAGTTGCCTAAAGAAAGGATTTGGTGCCTTTTTAGGCACTATGAGTTGCCTTGCATAGCTTCCACCTGCCACTGACAATTCAATTCAAATGACACCAGGTCATCTCAAATGATGCCAGCTTCCCTGTGCTTATTGAATCCCACCCAAGATGGGATCCAAGATCTTGATTTAGTAAGTTTGCAATGTTTTCAAAAGAAGTAGGGAGAGAGCCAGGATATTTAATAGATTTGTTGCTAAAAGCTATGAAGAATGAGGGTGGAAAAGGGAAGGGATGAAAGGAAAGATTTATGATCTGAAATGTTTTTTGTAAACTTTGAGTAAGCATTCAGGATTTTCAATGTTTATTTGCATCAAACACCCAAAGCTACTTAGATATACCTTGAAATTCCTGTTGTTGGCAATCCTTATTTTCCTCTTTGAGCTTTGCAATGACTGTTAACTACTAGGTAGATCTAATAGGGTCGATAGAGTAGAGTTATTGCAAGTCAAGTTTTCAGTAGTAAAGGTCTGCTGCTCAGAAGGACAGCCTGCACTCAGTGTTTTAGAAAAGACAATAATATTTTGACTTATATACTGGGTTGTTATTGATGACAATGTGGCAATATTTACAACAATCAAAAGAAAGAGGAATGAAAACAATCCTTTTTAGCAGAATAATGTTTAACAATTTATACTTTGAGATAGGTCTGTTTTATTCCTCTTCCTGATAGTCCTTTGTGGATGTGCCGTATCTGCAGTAGTTGATTAACTCACAGTAAATCTAATTATGCAATACTTACAATGTCTAATCTACCTTTACTTTCAGCTAATCGGTCAATTAGCTTGATTTGGGGAATAATCAGTTTACAGTGCTGAGCACACAAATGGGATTTGGCAAAGAGAGGACAAAAGTACTGAGCAAATGGTGGTATAAAGATTAATTCCTATCACTTCTTCTGAAGAAACATTGTAGTGACGCCTACTAGATTTGAATCCTTAATTATTAATCCTTAATTATTAAATATCAAACCAAGTTCTCAATACCTTAAAAACTTACTACCCACTCCCCTTCCCCCCTGCTTTCCATGTATTACTTAGATGTTGGAAAAACTGCTATAGGTCAAGGTTAATTAGGTATGTATGCCAAGCCTATGTCATTTTTTCAGCTGTGGAGCAGTCTGAAGCAATGTGGTGTTCACCTACTAGTTTTACACTACAAACCAAACATGCAGAATACCTGAAAGTAGCTGAATCTTCAGTGAATACAAGGCTGTTAACAGAATTGGTTATTGTTTATTTATTTGATTGCACACTAACCATATTCAGAGCTCCTACAAAGGGGTGTTGTTAGACAAGTTCCTACTGTGACCAGGAGCAAGAGCTCAATTTTTGGCATTTTGCAAGTTTTAGCTCTGTATAAATCCAGGACAACTGAATATTTTTCTTCTTTCTGTGATTTGGTTTTCCTCTCCTGTACTCCCTGCAGAATGAGGAACTGTAATTGCAGCCTTTTAGGTTCAGGCAGGCAAATACTATCACATGTAGCTGAAAGTCTCCCACTGTCTAAAGAAGTTTAAGCAATGAATATTTTTATGGTTGATTGTACTCCTATTTACACCGCACTTTAGGGACTGGCTAGTTATTGTATACATCATCATTATTATTATTATATTTGATAATTTAAGAAATCAGTCATTTCACCCCTGAGTTGCAATCAGTTTTTGCACAGACATCTATTTTACATTATCTACCTGCTGGGTAATAACTTTGCAGAACCGCACTTTGGTAAAATAAAGAAACTCTGTATTAAGAGAAATAATTGACAAGATCCTGATATTAATGCTCTGGATACTTCAAGCAAGTTTCTGGTCCTGTTTTAAGCTGATGCCTGATTTCAGGAAATAGATAAAAAAACCTTTTCCCCCTCTGCAATCCAGACCAGAAGCACCACCAAGCAGTGGAGGCAGCCTGTCTTTCCCTAACAGTATATATTACATGCCATCATTAGTGGCTGGGTAGATAAACTGCTCTGTTTTGGCAGCTCCAGAGTTCCTACAGCCTGGCTGGCAAAAGGAAAGTAGTCTGTCCTGTGTTATGTTAGAAGTGTATAGTATTTTAGAAACAGTGTTTGGACAGACAAGCAGCAGAATTATATAGCTACTGCTCTGTTTCAATCATATCAGTAATTTCAGGCAATTATACCATGAGCTGTGTATCATCAATTGTGTTATCTGCTGCAGTAAAATTTGATTAAAAAACTGTACTCAGATTACCAGTCTTTGCTGCAGGTTTTCTGCTGTTTACTTAAATGCTGCTTTTTAAATTACTATTTTTTTTTTAAATTCAGGAATCGTTTGAAAAATTCATTCTAATAACAAACCACTTGAACTTCAAAAGCCTGCCTCCCTAATGGCTTGACTGAATCCTTTATAAGTAACCGGGAATCTTTCTAATCCTTTCAGTTGGGATTAGATCATATGTTAGGATATATGGTTTATTGCCTTCTTATTAATATGTTAATATTCTTTTAAGAAATGTATATGGTCAGTAGTGTCTTATGAATTCAGCAATAAAAATTAATTTTCATAGAAGAACATTCCATGTAGGATAAAGGGCAATGTTCTCCTGACAACTTATTCCTGAAGAGCAACTGAAGTTCGGCTAAGAAGAATCTTTTTCACTTGACAGAAGTGATTGCATGTTTTTCATTCTGTAACATTCAAAGATGAAAAGGAAGACTGTGTCCTTTATCAGATTTTCCATTGCAAACATGATTACTACCACCTTTTTTATTTGTACAGATAATGAAGGTATCAAGACACAAGTGTAGATATTTGTTGTATCTAATCAGAATTCCCATCTTTTTCTTACAGGTGATCGCAACATTGCTGTCCTCTACAAAATGATATATTATTAGTTTTTGCATTTTGTAGGACTGGTCTGCAAGGTGCTGACAGTCTGTACTAAGTGTCGTTCAGAAGTATATAGAACAAAAAGACACTCCTCAATCTCAGACAACACAGATAAATTGATAAATTAGTCAGCAAGACTGGTAGTGATCTCACTGCATCTAATTCTCGCCTACTGAGGATTTGGGGATACTTTAAGACAGGTTATGCTATAAGGAATATTTTCTTATTGTTTTCCTCAAATATTAAAGTAGTAACGAAAAAAAATGAAAGTTAAATAAGATGCACAAAAAGTGATTCTAAAAAGTCAATAGAAACCAGAATATTCATGCTGCCATGTAATTAAATTAAATACTGATACTACTGATTTTTTCCATCACAGGAGCAGTGCTCACTAGCTGCATCTATGTTAACATTTTGATTTGGAGCAGTGGTGCAAGTCTGAAGCAAATGTAGCAAATCTTCCAGTCATCCTCACTTGATGGGCACTGGTTCAGTTCAAAGGCCAGCTTTGGTGTTCACAAACAAACAAACAAAACTCTTTTTCTGAAATCTACATATGAAGATTCACATCATCCACTCACCAAAGAGAAACTACATTGGGAGGATTTATTCCAGCTCCATCCCCATCCCTAATGAAAACGCAAAAGCCCTTGCATCTTGTGCATGAGGAACGTTTGGTCTAAGGAACGTGGCCAATGAAAGAATATCCCTTCTCAAACTCTCCATATGGTAGACATAAACTATAACTGATCTGCTTCTGCTGTGCCAAATTGCTTACTAAGGTAAGCCTAAGAAATATCTGTATTCTACAGTGGCCTACTTTCTGAATAGTGAAAGGTCTTGTAGAATTTGATATTTCTTCCACAAGAGATAAAGAACTGAAATGTGATGTAGGAAAATGCATTTAATGAATTCAAAACAAGCTTCAATTTATGGTTCCTCAAAAAAAAAAAAAAGGGGGAGAGAATTCATAGCTGAAAGAGGTTTGTATTCTACCCAAACTCTTCTGCTTTTCTCCATCCTCATTTTCAGTAGAATGTCCTTAAGACCTACATTTTAAAATAATATGTGGAATCCTCAAAGATGAGACGAGTGAAATGTAGAAGTCTGTATCACCTGACTGAATTACTCTTACTCAAACTATAGGCAAGCCTTTCAGGTTCCCTGGCTCCAGCATAGCTGCACATTCATGCAAAGCTTTTAGCTACAGTAAGAATTAGAAAATCCTGCTGCGAAGCTACTAACAGAAAAGGCATTCTGCATTCTTCACTCATGTGTCAGCAACGCAATGCATCTGAAGTATAGCCACCATCTAAAGACACAACAAAAATGGCTTAAAGAGTTCGAGTTTTATAAAATTGTACTGTGTCATCAGTACATCATCGCTGTAATAAATAATGGACAGAATGATCTTGCAATTATTAGAGCCATATTTTTAGTGAGCATATACAGATGCTCCAGTTTGAAACCTGCTACCACAGCTTTGACTCATGGCTATTATTACTGCTTTCATTTCCTACTCTATGTGAGACAAACAGAACAGAAATTCTGCTGTTCAACACCTTATTTTGAACTACAAAGTAAGGCTTTCCTGTATTAAAAGATGTACAGTTTAGCTTATTTTCCTGGTTTGAGTGACACAGGATTAATTTCTCTTTCAGTAATTTTGCTTTTCAGTAAGGTCTTTTCTAACGCTTGGGAAAACTGCATTTTTAGAAGACTCTAGTGTCTGAATTTGTGAAAATATTTACTTTATAGCCAGCTATGGCATCTGGGTTTCAAGGTGTCAGTGTTTTCAAGTTAGCCAGATGTGGCGATGAGGAGGAGCGAGACCTGGGCACTTGACCCAAGCTGGCCAACAGGGTTATTTCATATCATGAACATAACATTCGACATACATTAAAAAGTTTGCTCAGTTCTCTCTCTCCTATGATGGCTGCAGTCCTGAGAACTTCTTGCCCTGGTGCAGGACCCCTGAGGCCTTCCCTTCTTCCTGAAGTCGTAGTGCCCACAGTGTCCAACATTTGCTGTCCACTGCTGGGAGTGCACAGCTTCCCACTGATAGAATTGGCTCTGGGGAGACCTTATTGCAACTTTCCAGTATATCTGAAGGGCACCTACAAGAAAGAGGGACTTTTTACAAGGGCGTGTAGTGACAGGATGAGAGGTAATAGCTTCAAACTGAAAGAGGGGAGATTTAGATGAGATATTAGGAAGAAATTTTTCACTCTGAGTGTGGTGAGGCACTGGAAAAAATTGCCCAGGGAAGCTGTGGAGGCCCCATCCCTGGAGGTGTTCAAGGCCGGGTTGGATGGGGCTTTGAGTAACCTGGTCTAGTGGGAGGTGTCCCTGCCCATGGCAGTGGGGTTGGAACTAGATGATCATTAAGATCCCTTCCAACCTAAACATTTCTATGATTCTATGAATTATATGAATTATAATCCTTGTAAATTTCATATTGGTATCAGGATCAATGTTGAGTCTGTAGCATTATTAATGATAATTATTTAGTATTATTCTATTAAATCTGTTTATATTTCAACCATCACGTTTCCTTGTGTTTCCTGATTCCCCTTCCTGGCTGGGGAGGGGGTCATTGGGTGATAGGATAATTGTCTACACGACAATAAATTGTTGTGGCTTCTTCAAACCAGAACACTTATATTTCTTGGAAAAATAACTTAGGTATGCACACACAAAGCTTGTATGGATACATGTATTTAAATTTCAGGCTAGTTTACATCAACTAATTTTAAATAAAGAACTGACCTAACGGGCCTTCATATCTGTCATGTTGTGACAAGATTAAGAATATCCCTAAGAGTACTATCTTGTTTGAAGTCATGGAATAAAGTCTAACCTTTATTTAGATCGACTCATCTTTGAATAGCGATGAGGAGTTGAAGTTATGTTTTAATGGCTTTTCTATGTGTCTCGGACATTTTCCCGTTTCTTGCAGACCTTACATTAATTACATATACTGAAGAACTGCCAGATTTTGTATAGCAATGTCAAATGGAGACTACAAACATGATTTCTAGCTTCTGCCAGAGACCAAACTGCACCCAGCATGCACAGAGGCTAAAAGAGGAGATGTGCCATGCTTTGAAGACCATGTCCTTGCACATGGTCATGTTCTTGTTATGTCGTCCTGGGCTTGTGTTTGTTGAACTGGGAACTCAGACCCGAATTTCTCAAGGTGCTTGCCCTTAAGTTGTCTTGCTCTATTGTTTTCCTTTCCCTACACCAAATGCTAAATCTGGTCTCCTGACCAGAAGACTGATGCCTTTCTATGAGTTCCTCCGTGAGTGCTGCTAATTGCTGCAAAAGGAACATTTGGAGTCTGACTGTTTCAAAGAAGGAGAGAGGTGCATGTTTTCTATTTCTCCAGAAGAAGTATTTGGGAAAAATTCAGTGGGAAGTATTTTTTTCTGCCTTCCAGAGGTATTGCTTGTATGAAGAGAAGGATCCAGCTTATTTTAGGTATTTATACAGAAGTTCAGAGTTTAAGAAAACAACCTTTGAGTTGAAAAATCAAGTCACTTGTTATCTAATTTGCTGTAAACCAATTGGTTGCAGTTAAAATAAGTTTTCCACTACTTCTTCATCCAATACCATTTCTAGAGCTACTTGCTAATCTAATTGACAACAGTATAATGACTACAATAATCACCACATTTCACTCACCACGTTTCAGCAGTTCAATTTTTATCTCGTGGTTCCCTTTCCTTTTTCCCCTTGGGCTTATCTATTTTTTGACATAGGAACATCTGTGGTCTTCAATTTTTCTTGAAGAGACAATCTTCAGTATTCTTCAAGGTACAATATGTCATATCTTTCAATCCACCAGCATCATTCCCTGTTCTGGCTGCTGAAAATAAACTCTTTAATGATCCAGTTCTTACTGGCTCGCAATATATAGTCAGTCACTTCAGCGAAGGAATGATCTCTTCACCAAGCTTAAAGTAGCTTGGCACAGACATCTTTTAGCACATATACTCTAAGACACCATAAAAAAAATAACCAGGTATACACTTCACAGCAGGAACTGATAGCTATCTAAAATGTAACGGGTAAGTTCAAAATGCATTGGGCATAGTTTTTAAGGGAGCTCGGCACTTAAAGAGTCAGGCTATGCGTTGGCTTATTTTTGTTATTTAGTATTTTCATTAAGTAACACCAAGAAACCAAAAACGAGGGTAGCATTGAAAGAAGCAGTCACAAGATCTAGGCTGCGCCTGTTATGGATTAGGTAGCTCTTCTGTTTCCATTCAGGTCAAGAAGCCGGCCAAAGAAAGAAAATGTTATCTGGGTTTTTTGTGACTGTAATCAACAGGATCAATTAACATGTCAAGCTGCAAGTGTAAGGAAGAAATTCCTATTTAAACTCAAATAGATATTTATTTTCCTGTTTTGTACAGGCTTAGGCTAAAATTTGGCTTTTATTCCCCTTCCACATTTCCATGAGTTTTTAGAACAAAGTCTCCTAAGTCTGGTAAAGTAGCATTATATATTTAGCTTAGATTTCCTTTTTCATGTAACACATTAGACTGCAAGGAAAATATAAGATCACTGCAATTTTTCAGACAAGGATGTCAGTTATGTGTGTTGCTTCCATCTTCCTCACTATCTGGTACTGAAAATGAGTCTGTGTCGTAGCAGGTTTCATTTTAGATAATAAGGGAAGTTAATAATTAGCTGGTGCTCCTGGATTCACTGAATCCAACCTTTGTTAAGCAGCAGTTTCCTGTATATTAATAGATTTGAAATTATTCAGGAAATTGCTTGAAAATGACAGAATCACTGGACATTATTTTAATGTCAAATGACTGGAACAATTCTGTTGGAGTCTTCCAGAACACAGAGGTCAACGCTGCAGTGCAGCATGGCAGCCGATGTGCCTCAGGAGCTGAGGACAGTCAGCTCCCGTCTGAAATAACTTATAACTGCCAAAGATACTCTGGACCACAGCAAGAAAATCTTCTTTAAAAAAAGCTATATAAATATCATGTTAGCATATCTTAAATGTTCTTTCAAATTCTATCCAGGTTCCTGTGGTGGAGGAGTGATCTGACTGCCATATTTAAGGCCAAACTTAAATCAGCTGGTGGAAAGGATTCCTCTCTTTCATATGCAGACGGGCTTTTCTGTAGGAGTGTTCACCAAGTATTCATGAGTCTTCTTCATGTCCTAACATAAAGTGAAAAAAAAAGAAAAAAGATGGTTAGCCATCAAAATAAATTATTGAGTGATACTAATGATACCAAAAGTTCTCGGCACAATGCCTATTCCTACAGAAATATAAAATGCAGCTTGCATTTCGAATTCACTGATACATGGTAGCTGAGGAACCAGTTTGTCAACTTCAATATTGGTTTTAATTCTGCTATATGAATTAACCACTAATTAACTCTGAAGAAGTAGGAAATGTAACAGCCTAATTTTCCAACATGTGGATTTCATCTTCTGAAAAACCTAATCCACTGTGACTGTTTTGCAATGAAAAATAACATAAATAGGAACTCAAACAGTGAATTAATAGACGTACCCAACTGTCCAAGTAGTATCACCCATATTTCAAATCACTTTTCCTAAACTGGAAGAGAAATCAGAGGCTTGTATGGAATAAGAAACATACGCTTGTTGAGTCATATTTGAATAGGTAAGAGCTATTGTACTTTAAGTCATACATACTTACTAAAAGTGTCTTTCAAAATTTTTGACTTTACATAGATGATATCAGAGAAAGCTTCTTTTATGCAGCTTATTTTTCTGAAATACCTGGCCATAGAATTTGCGATGCATGCATAGTTCAGCCTACATCATTTAAACGTAATGGCCAGATTGCTGATATCTTGAAAGTTTTTATCACTTCAGCAGATCACTTTCAATAGTACAGTTGCAGCTGGATGATTGGTACAAAGACATTACCATCGGCGTGAAACACAAACATACAGAATCCCATAGGCTTGTGTGACAGGTAGCAATTTACTTGTGGTACTGGACAGTCTTCCTAAACCTGAGAGAGAGATCCTAAATCCTAGCAGTGCAGAGGAAATGATGTGATTTTTACCCAGACTCATTGTTTTGTTCACAAGTGGAAGAGTTTTGTTTCTCTAATGTCTTTTATTAGCCTTAAGTTTGCCTTCAGAATAGGAAGTAAGTAAGAATGCAGTTGCCCCTTCTATGAAACATTAAAACACTATTTAGCTTTGTCTGAAATTCTGCCTAGCTTTGGAAACTCATTTTCAATGGCCTGTAATTAAATAAAATGTTTTTGTTGCAATGTATTATAACTATGTGGTACCATGGTACATTTACATACCATTGTTTTACATATTATTTATAAAGTACTCTGGTAATCAGTTTGAATTCTGCATTTTCCTTTGCTCTCCTCCCAGTTGCTTTGCATGTTTAAAAATAAGTAGCGTGTATAGATCTCAAAACAGCTGCTGAACTTACGAAGACCAGGGCTACTAGAATTGTAGCATCTTTTCATTCCAAGCAGATACTGTACGCAGAGTAGAAGGAAAACAGATTAAGCTACTGGAACATGTGCAAAGGTCTGTTATACCCGGCATCTGTACCAGTTTAAAAAGAAATACACTCGTCTACATTTGTAGTTGGTGAAAACTGGCATAACTAACAAGAATTCATCTGTCTTAAACAACTTCTTTGCAGCATGACTTCAGACATTCAATGTGCTTGATTTCTTAAGCAACTGTCTTAAATTCTGTTGGTTTTTTTTTGTTTGTTTGTATCAACTTCTGCTCACAGACCTGGGTGATCCCAACAGGACTGAAGCAACATGACAACAGCCAAAAGTGTCCTGGGCAAGGAAACCCGTACCAGTGACTCACCATAGGATCCCTCAGGCAAGCTATTTGTGTTTGTGTTTACTCGAGGTGGAAGAGGAGCAGAACAAGAAAAGGGAGAAGGACCTCAATTGAATTCTGCATCTCAACTGAGCATTTAGCCTGCATATTACAAATACAAATCTCTGGGGTTTGGGTTTTTTTTTGCCTCCAAATAGAACCAAATGCAATCTATTTAAGTTGTTCTATTTGTGAATGGGCTTTACTGTAAATCTGCCAAGACATGTTCTTCCCCATTGTCCCCCACCTTTTTTCAGCCAGAGGAATTTGGAAGAAAACTGTCTATACATGGAAATCACAGAAAAAATACTGCTGCTTCAACTTCTTAGGAGCTGCAATGTTCCTTTAAGTCACTGAAGCATTCAAAAGGCAGAATTTACATGACAAACAGGATTTGATCTTTCAAAGTCAAGATAAAAATGTACATTGTATAAAAATAGTACCATAAAATAGGTCTTGTATAAAAGACTGTAATTACTAGCCTAGGACAATATACTTGAAAATGCAATGTAGGCTCAGCGAAGATTCTTATCAAAAGTTGATGTTGGCAGTTCATGGTCACAATTCACATGTCCATGCCACGTTGCAGATATGTAAACTTTGTATCAATGGAAAATATCGATAAAAGCAGAAAACAATAAAAAACACCAGAGATATGATAGCCCATCTGAATATACTGTGCTCTTATATCTTAAATAGTATTTGAGGGAGATATGTTTTCAGTATAATTTTTATTGAGCACTTATGCTCTAACGTTGCCCAGAAGGCCTAATCCAATTTATAGACTGATGCAAAACACTGACAACTATGTGGGGGGAAAAAAAAAAAAAGTGAAAAAACCCAAAGCTAAATATTTTTACTTTTTAAGGTAAAGGAAATGCAACAAAAGACCCAGTTAAGTAAGCAGTCAGCTCCAAAGTGCTGAATGTTCACTACATTTTACTGAAGATGCCTCTGGTTATTAACTCCTCTATTTCTAATATTTTCGCCTTACCATGGTTTTTAGTTTTAAATTCTTTTCTAATGAGGTCTTGCACTAACATTAAGGAGTCAGATAAAGTACAATTAATGTATAAATGTTCTGTAACACAAATCTGTACAAAAGCTTTCTTTCACTGAAAGTTTTCTTTCATTTAAAATTCCCTTGACACTCTGATGTGCCCTGATACTGCAGCAATAAGAATTTTATAAAAATATTAAAATAGCCACAGTTGCAGTTCAGAATATGTGATTCCTGCTTGCTTTGTTACAGATCAAGTCAATCACGTTGTATATGAAACACACTCTATACTCTTAGTTTTCATCATATCAATAACTATGTGACCTTATATGGTTGAATGCTATATAATAATGTGGTTACACTCAGCTTGCTGTTCAAACATTCTTTTAAACATCTGCTTCTCTGTGCAGGAGGAAAAAAATGATTATAATCTTACAGCAAAAAGGTATAGCATGTTAGGTATAATTAGCCAAGATACAGAGCCTGAGCTCAATAGACCCCGGAAACAGCCACATGAAAGATAAAGAAAAATATATTTCTTTTTTGGACGTAACTGACTACATTATTTACCTCTTCAAATGCTTACAGATGTTCTTACTGAGCAGTGCCACTGGCACCAATTGATAGAGACAAAGGCCTGAAAAACAAGTGACAGCCTGGATTATGTAGTTCCCTGTATTCTCTTTTTTTCCATGAAAAGTTATATTTTCTACAATAAAAGAATCAATCGGCAACAGTTGGACAACCAAACTCATATGATTCGTAGTCAGTTAACCAGTATCTCTGCAAAGAATGCCCATTTCGGTCCTTTTACATAAATGAAAGATTATCCTTTTGAAGAAAAAAAAATACTAAAAAGAATTGTAAACTCTAGAGAACATATTTAGTGTCTCTTGCCACAAGCGAGCTGAAAGGAGAGAGTTTATTAAGCCACAAGACGGTGACTCTTTGAGGTCAACTGTCAGATCCTCCCGTAGGTATAGGTTGTGTCCCTATTGCTAAATGACATAGAGCCGGAGAAAGCATTTAAGCGTCAGATCTGTGATTGTCCATATGACTTACTTCTTACATTATTCTGCAGAACGTTAAGCTTCAGAATGTACTTATGTGCCAAAGAATTCAAACACTGTCAGTCTGTCTGCAAGGTAAGGAAGGGTTCTGAACTCTAAAGCCTGTAGTCTGGGTCCGAAAACCTTGTGTAAACTTTTCAAAATAGCCAGTGCAGTCTCTCAAGACTAGAAGACCCAAGAAAAACCTCATGAGCTCGCTGCTGTGCTCTGTGGGCTGTCAGAACAGTGTTACAGTCTCATGGGCCTCTATGCGCATGCGACCTCCTAGAGGTATACGGGGTACTGCATGCCGGCTGTTTAAAAATAGTGGTTAACATGGTTAACATTTTGGGGATTGCAAGGAACAACTGATTAAATAAATCAATTTATAGGTTAAGATAATGCATTTCAGAAAATTTATTTTTCTATATTTATTCACTTTTTCATTGTTGCATCAACTTGACATCTAGTACAAGTATGAATGAGAATATAAGTTCTGAATAATAATCTTAGCTAGTGTTAAGAACCCTGAAAACCAACCTATGCTTTCCCCAGTGATTGAATTGATATATTAACCTAAAAGAAATTTTATCATTGCCAGGCATTCAAAGAATATTAAATATTAAGATATTTATATAAGGTAATACATTCTAATGATATGCTATGTTACAAAGAGAACAGCTGGACTGAAAAAAATCAATTATGTTTAAAATCTTTTGGGTTTCAATATTTCAAATATTTCATATCAGTATTACTTTCCTGTGGCACTTATCTGCAATGTGACTTTCATGTATGAGAATGAATGTAGGAGAATTTTGTGGTTCCATTTCCAGTTCACTTTCTATTCCAGTCCCAAACACTGTCCGAATACTTTGCAAACTGGAAAATAAATGAAAAACACCACGGCATCTCCTAAACTTGTATCTTGTTTGATTTGAGCTTTGGGGATTTGAATGAGCATCAAATTGAGACAAGTTCAGAGGCAGTCTCGTGGTAGTCTTTGTGGAAGTAAATTCCATGACGGAGCGCGTACTTGGCTGCTCTGGCTGCTGCAGACATGGGTCTCAGGATATCCCCAAACCAGGATCTAGGCTGTCATCAGCACGTTACAGATGGGATACTCAGTCTTTGTGCTTCAGTTTAGGAACTACCAAAGGACACTCGCCAGCCCCGTCTTTTAGAGTGGTTTGCTATAGACAAGACTGAGAAGTCCACATGAGTTGGAAGATGAAGAGGCTTCCTTGAGAGGTTGTAGATCATAAGAAGAAAATGCTTCTCACCTCTGTTCCTCCCAGAACCTTAGAGAGCAAAATCCAACACTTTTACCTTAGCCTGAGAAAGGGAAGATGGAGAGCTTTTCCGTATGACTACCCAAACTGAGATCTCTTGTCCAGTGTGCGCAGCCATAGAGGGAATGAGTGTGCCCTTTATTTGTTCTTTTGTACTGAGTTTTTCATGATAGAATCCCATCTTCAAAGAAGGTGATAAGAAAATGTACAGATATAATAAAACCAATTAAAAAGAGAAATGGATGTATGATTTTAACATATATTATTGTTCTCAAGTCAGCAACTTTTCATGCAGAAAATGTTATCAGTTTTGAAGAAAAAGATTGAGGGGAGAGGATCACAAATTGATTTTAAATGGTTCCAAGAACAAAAGGTACTGGGTCGCTGACTGGATTGGTTTTTTAAAGCTTACTGTGAATCAGGCAAGATCTAAAAATAAGAAAGATCTAGCTGAATGCAAAACACATACTGTGTTCATGAGATGAATCTCAAAATGAAATACAATAAAATTATCAGCTAGTAATGAAATAAAGCAAAGAAATATAGGTCTGTGCCTGCTGTTCAGATGCAAGAAATTGAATCATGACTGGGTTAAGTGAAACAAACACATCAAATTCCTCCAGAGGACCCTGTGTATAAACAGTTAAAGGAATGGCAGGTGGAATGTTCTACTCTACATTTTCCAAGGTGAAAGTAGCAGAGTATATATGTGCTGTGATGCTATAATACTAAGTGCAATCTGTGAACTAGCTAGTTTTTCTGATTTTGGATACAGAGAGCATACCTTTTTGGTTTGCAAGTGAAAGATTAAGAAACAGAAGCAGCATTTAACAATTAAAGGTCTTTGAGGGGATCAAAATTCATTTGAACAGTCCCGTTAATAACACTGAGAGTTTGTCTTTGATATGAAAGGATTGAGTCTAGAACATATGTATGATAATAACACATTACTACCAACAGATTGGCAAGTTAAAAAAAGCACCCTATCAGAACCAAGGTTCACCTGGGCTTTTCCAGGTGTTGAACTGTAGCGTTTTCTTTCACCGAAGGCCTGATGGAGTGATAAACATCCATAATGGCAGCCAAAGGAGAGTGTGTCTAACCTGAGAAAATCCAGGACTGGAATTCAGCCACTCCTTCTCTGAAGCATCATATGGGGAAGTGTCACAGTTTCAGCTACATGTTCGTTTACATCTTTTGTTTATCTCGAGAGCGTGCATTAAGTGAGAAGTGCAACTTGTGCCTCCTTGTTCCAGGTGACACTGCCCAGTCGCAGCAGGGGAGGAGCTGCGTGCAGCCAGCTCTGCTTCCTACCTCTCCTTCCAGCACTGTCACGCAACAGAAACATGTGGCAATGACAGAAACATCCAATAAAACCAATAACATTTGATTTCAGAGGCTCAAAACCAGTTTCTGTAAAGCAAAAATGCTGTTTATTATGTCACTCTATGTCTGCAGTGAATAAAGCAAAAAGATTAAAACGACAACGGGCTTCATACTCAGCCTGCACCCCAATCTTTCCTGGCCAGTTTCTCCAAGCTTTGTCCACCCGGTTAACTGCTTCCTTGCCTTGGTGAATTTGGCTGCAAAGTGCTGCAGCCTTCCACTTGCTCCCAGTATCTTTCAGCATGTTTAAAATCTGCTGGCTCTCACTTCTGCCTACCTCAGCATCTGTAAGGTTTTCAAATTTGCTTTGATCCTAAATTCAGGGATGATGATGCTGCAGGCCACTAGCTTGTTCGGATGCAGGTTATTCTGCTTCTGGTCCCCACTGGTCTCCAGTGCCACTCGAGGATGAATAGCAGCTCACCTTTGTTCTTTGAAGGACCTGGTGTTTGCAGCGGTTTTGTCTCCTGTTGTTTTTGCTCTAACAGCTTCCTCTGGTTTAGCTCTGTGCATTCAGGTAGGATAATAGCAAGACAGTCTGAAGTCTGCATATTTACAGGAAATAAAATGAATATCTTCCTCATTCTGCAGAATATATAATAAAGCAAATAACTAATAAATGCTAATGGTTTCTTGAGTTTCCAACCTTTGGCATGGTTTAATCAGATTTTTATCCAAGTAGGAGGAAAACACTGAATGGAGATTCATTTTAAAAAGAGAGTTCATTCAGTTTGTATGGATCTCTGTTTTTCTGAAGTGTTCATGTTCTTCAGAAAGCACATATTTTATATCACTCACTAAGCAAATAAAAGAAAGACTCTTGACCCACACTGTTCTTCAGATGTGAAAAGGAAATGAAATCACACCTCCTCAGTTTTTTGTAATTCAAATTCTTCCCCTGAGGGCATAGCTTAGGGAGAAAAGGACCTATATACTCTGCTCTCTCCTACTGATGTTACACATAAATGAAAGAAGCTCTTTAATTAAAAGCCCACCCAGCTTCCATCGTATTGTGTACCTTGTTTTCTTTTTAGAAGTTTTGTTGGTATTTTTTTCAGCGCTTAAATCGCACATTTTCTCAACAATCCTACTAAGGAGGAACTAGGAATTAAAATAAAATATCTAAAATATGAAAAAAAATCCATTTAGTGATTTTTGTTCTCTACCAAGGAGTGGATCATTGCTCTGATTACTGCAACTATGCTTCTGGGTAAACAAATAATACAGTCATCAATAAAAAGATCAGATGAAAATGTGCTAACAGCCTAGCTGAGAAAGAGCATCAAAGTCAGAAAGAGCCTTGGCATTAATTCTAACAGAAACAAGTCCGAGGTTGGTAAATTCCTATTGTGCCTTTCTTATAAGCTGCATCTGCAGCTTCTCTCATGACTGATCTAACATGACACCTTGATGAAATGGTATGAACTTTAAAGCAAAGACCGAACTGAGTACTGGCATGATTTTCTGTCTTCGTTGTCAAATCCTGGATGCTGAGAGAGCTTGTAGAAAAGTTACATGTTTGCATAAAGATTTAGATGTTGCTTTTTTCTATTAGAATGTGAACTAAGATGTTGAATGATGAGTTTTCTTGAGTTGTTGTGTTTCTAATTAGATTGCATAGAAATATCGGCCACGAAGATGATCAGAGGGATGGAGCACCTCTCCTATGAGGAGAGGCTGAGAGAGTTGGGGTTGTTCAACCTAGGCAAAAGAAGGCTCCAGGGAGACCTTATAGCAGCTTTCCAGTACCTAAAGGGGGCCTACAGGAAAGATGGGGAGGGACTTTTTACAAGGGCATGTAGTGATAGAACAAGGGGGAATGGCTTCAAACTGGAAGAAGGTAGATTTAGATTAGATATTTAGGAAGAAATTTTTCACTTTGAGGATAGTAAGGCACTGGAACAGGTTACCCAGAGAAGTTATGGAAGCCCCATCCCCTGGAGCTGTTCAAGGCCAGGCTGGATGGGGCTTTGAGCAACCTGGTCTAGTGGGAGGTGTCCCTGCCTATGGCAGGGCGGTTGGAACTCGATGATGTTCAAGGTTCCTTCCAACCTAAACCATTCTGTGATATACGTAACAAATTAGAACAATTAAAAATTCATCAAGTAGACAGATGAACAAGGCATGCATCCTGGACATGGTAAGAATTATAAGTAGTCAAATACAAGCCAAAGTTTTTGAAGTTGCCTAAGCTGCAGTAGCAAGGCACCTTGTGCTGTTCAGTCACCCACAGATGGACTGAACATCTACCACAGAAAAGTGCTGATCTATAGGAAATTTCCATAGCTGTATTTCTTGCCTACGTCTCTTACGCCTAAACTCCTAGTAGGTAATAAAGAGATCAATTGCCACAGGAACAGAAACACAACTCTAAAGACCAGTCTTGATAACCCTAGATATATCATGGTGTAACTTGAGAGATTTCATGGGAGTTCCTTCTAATTTCTATGAGTGCAAATTCTTTCAGCAATACAATTCAGTTTGTCTTAAGTCAGTGAAGGTATATGAATTTATGCCAGATGAATATCTGACCTTTTTGCTGAGAGAAAACAAACAACGTTTGTAAATTCCTACTTTAAAATGTTTCCTGCAAGTTTTCTGAAAAAAAAAAAAAAACCACACATGTTTTTGAGGTTTAAACTCCTTTGGTTATCAGAAAAGATAGAGCGATAGATAGAAATTGAATCTTCAATTGACAGATTAAAATAAACAGACATGCAAAGTTAAGCTCTCGATATAGTAAAGCTTCCTAGAAACAACTTTATTTTGGGGCACAGCTGAAGTTTTGCTCTTTGCTTACAAAGATGCAAACTCTCTGTGGATACAAAGGAATCAAAACCAAGACATTCAAGACTTGGCTATATGAAACTGTAGAGAAATGTATCTTAATGAAATAGTTCAGACCTTTCTGCTTCAGGAGGTGTTAACATACCCTTCTCCAGGCAAATTCCAAACTGGCAGCCTTGACATAGGTTTCTCCATGAGACTTAGGCGATAAGACGTATAATCTGTGAACTGCATGATATGGGAAGCTATGACTTCCCATATATTTCTCTGTACCCATAGAGCCTCCCTTCCCCGTATCACCTCTTTTTCCCAGCATGGCAAGTCCCAGCTGGTAAGATGACAAGGAAGAGGGAAGTGATTCTGTCCCTCTAGTCTGCTCTTGTGAGACCCTACTGGCAGTACAGCGTCCAGCTCTGGAGGAGTCAGCACAGGAGAGACATGGACCTGTTGGAGCGGGTCCAGAGGAGGGCCGCAAAAATGATCAGAGGGATGGAGCACCTCTCCCGTGAGGACAGGCTGAGAGAGTTGGGGGGTTGTTCAGCCTGCAGAAGAGAAGCCTTTCAGTACTTAAAGGAGGCTTATAAAAAAGATGGACACAAACTTTTTAGCAGGACCTGTTACAATAGGACAAGGACATGGTTTTAAACTAAAAGACTGAAGATTTAGACTAGATATAAGGAAGAAATTTTTTTTCAACGAGGGTGGTGAAACAGTGGAACAGGTTGCCCAGAGAGGTGGTAAATGTTCCATCCCTGCGAACGTTCAAGGTCAGGCTGTATAGGGCTCTGAGCAACCTGATCTGGCTGAAGATATCTCTGCTCATTGCAGGGGGGTAGGACTAGGTGACTTTCGAATATCCCTTCCAACCCAGACTATTCTATGATTCTATTCTAAGGTAGTAAGAAAGGGAAAACCTGCCATAAAAGTTTTCAGGAAGCACGCATGAAATTCAGAACTAGTTGCGGAAGGAAGTACTAAATTTTGGATAGATAGACTAATGCTTGCTCTTGTGATTCTTTGGTGATTCGGTGAGTGACATCTCCTGTCCCAGGGTGCACATCTGGCCTCTCCATCTCTTAGAAATGAAAGCAAGTAAAAAGAAAAGGCAGATTGTTTGGGAAGGGCTTCTTAAAGAGAAAGAAATAACTTTTAAAGCTTTGTTCATTTTTGCTTTGAGAAAACAGAAAATCCCTAAAACTGACCTCTAGATTTGAAGGTACTTGGTTTCTTATTACGTTATACTACCCATTATATTAATTAATTGTTATCTCTGATGGTCATAGAGGATATGAACTCAGAGAAGATGCTGAAAAGTAATTGCTTGCAAATATGTTGTCTGTATTGAAGAGCACAGATATCACAGCTGCTTCCCTCACTCTCCTTTTGTGCAGTTTCACAAGGAGCTGACTAAAGGACATGAGGTAAATGTAGGATATAAACTGCAACTCATTTTGGTGAAACACAAGGACTAAAATTTAATATGAAATATCAGCTGGTAAGGGAGATTGGCTGCTGGTGAATAATAATCACCCAGGCTCTAACTCTGCCTTCTACCTCAATAAGTGACTCAACAGCTATGAATACTAAGTACAAGTTGACCTCTTATAGTAAATACCTTTAACAACAGTAGGATTTATATCTAAAAACAAACCATCAGTTTCTTATCTTTTCTAAAGTATGTTTTACTACCCATGCAATTTTATATGGGAGGAATTAAGTTGTTTGAATTTGTATCTTCAAATACGTGTGCCGAAACTGTTAGCATTAGTAACAGCCACTGATAGGCACTGCCCCCATATTCTACTGTTTACAGTAAGACGAAAAGGGTCTGTTATGCGGCAGAAAAGCTGGAAGACTAAGGCCCAAGGCTAACAAGATCCAGAGGTTCACAGAAGTTGCAATTTTATGTCTCATAAAGCTCTAGATAGGCACTTCCCAAGCACACTTTGCTCAAGCGCCTCACTAAGAAAGAGTGGGGACAGTAGCAGCCCCTGCGAGCTCTGTGCTTAGCTGCCTGCATGGGCAGGGGCACATGTGTCTCCCAGATCCTCTACTCACAGACTTTATTCTGCATAGCTCTCTGGGGTAGCTTTTTTTGTCTCCACTTCCAAGTATTTGCAGTCCAATATATTGTAATTTCCTAGGACACTTGAAAGTCACTTTTAGCTTTTTTCAAACAATTAATAATGCTTTATCACCAGAATAAACTGATGTATTATAAGTGACTGTAGCTGAGTGGGTTGGATGTCTTTGCACTCTATCTTTGAAACTGGAACAGCTCAAGTTTGTGAGACTGTACGCACGCAGATCAAAATGCACCCAATGGGACAATGTTTATTTAGAAACCTATATATAAGTAAGTGTGTGTGTATAGTTTTATAGATGACTTTGCAAATGAAAGAATGAATTAGATTTGCTAGTCTCCAGATCCTTGTTGTTATCTCAAATACTACAAAAGTGAGCAATTTCATGATTTTCTTTTCCTTCCTGTACCACATGTTCTTTTCAGCCAAATTGAAACTGTGCCTTAACACAGTTTCTCCAGCTCAGGGGAGCTAAATGTACCAAGGGGAGAAGGGAGCTGGGATTCCTTCACATTCACCATGTTCTATTCTTAGACCTGTGAATCCCAGAGCAGCAGAAATCAGCTTATCCAGCCCAAACCTCAGTGGGTCTATGGCTGGGACTGACTCTGCCTACCCTGGACCTGGGCATATTTCCTTTGTTCCTCGACCAGGATAGCCCTTCTTCCCTAGAGAGGAGGCAAGAGATAAAACAGAAGATTTTAAATCCTCCATTTCAAAGATGAAGGTGCAATTGCTGGCAGAATAGTCAGAGACGTGGCCTGGGCAAGGGACGAGTAGGAGAGGAGGGTGGGCTCGGCTGTGCTGGGCTCCGATACTTCTTTTTTGTCATAGAAAGTGCTCTTACATTTGTTACAGAGAATTTAAATGGCTTCAGCTAATTAGTTTTTATTTATACAGCTTCTCAATAATTATTGTACAAAGCCCTGGGGTAAAAATCTCTCGGTCATAATTTCAGGACCTACATATGTGTTTTCCTGAAACGGTGGATCTCAAGTATACATGTAAGGAATTTCCCCAGGTGAAGGTGGATGTAGACATGACTTTGAACACTGTTGGGAATCAGAGATAACACACCTATGAATAATTTTATATTTGAAATTTAATAAGCAAATATATATAACTAATTCAATAACTGGGAATTGTGCTACAGCAGTGCTCAATATTTTGTTGCCATTTGAGGTTATTTAAATAGACAATTAACATGTTGTTCCCAAAATCTTAGTGAACTTCTCAGCATTCAGTTTTCATTTGGTAATTATTTATGGTTTTTCAGGAAGAATTTTTTGCTGAAAGATATAAAAATGTATCTCAGCTGTAAAAGTATGCTCGCTAGTTCACCTTATCTCTTGAAGCTGCATCACACCTCCACAGCAAGTGTTATAACTAACACAGTGCTTCGTGGCATCTTTGGCAGAAGTCACTAATTCAGAGTGTGTGACCAGTAAGCGTCCACACATGCCTCGCTGTCCGTGGCAGGACTTCCATTAAATCCTTAGAAGACATGATCTGGAAGTCTGTCTTGCCAGAGACTGCTCTCATTTAACCCACAGGGGTTTTAGGTTCCCAGTTGAATTAATTCAGCTTTGCCACCATCCTCCCTGTTTTCAGTCAGTGGCTGTTTGAGGAACTGCCTGACAGCACAGGATCCTGCAGGAAACAGGGTCAGCCATCTGTAAGATCCTTGGCCAGAAACTCCCCTACCAGGGGCTGGCTTCTGGTCCTCAGGGAAATAATCAATCTACACAGTCTTGAACTGGTGTTTCATTTTGGTGATTTTCAAAGCATAAGAAGAGCGTCTCTGGGTAAATAACTTGCACCCAAGTTTGCTCTGTGGTTATTCCTCCCCTTAGTCACCCAGAATTGGGAGCAGAGAAAGCTCCTCCCCACATCTCTGTATACCGCCTGAATATTTGGGCTTTATGCAGGTGACATAAAGAATATTCAGAAAAATGGTTATTTCTTCTTCTTGCTCAAAATTAAGAAAACTTTAGGCCTATTCAAGAGCTTTCAGAGCATGAAGAGACTTCTGCAAACAGAGTATGAGGAATATAAATTCTTTCCATAACTTGTACCCTAACTTTTCCACAGCCCAAATGTTGACTGTTTCCTATATGGTGCCTCCAGAGAAGCCACCTTCATAATATCTCTTTAGTAGGCAGAGAAGTACAAATGCAGGTGAAACTTTACCCAGGAATGGTTTCTTCAGTTTCTAGTTTCTACGGTTGCCACACCAGTTTCTCCACTGGTGTAGTGGAGAAATCAAAGCTAAAAGTAGGTAAACAGTGTTTGAAAAAATTCAATTAAGTTTGTTTCTTGTATGCACAATAAAAGTTAGCTTACCCACTTTCTTTTTCTATCATCTCCCCACTGCTTTCCAACCCAGTCCTCAAGTGTCACTTGATCATTCATTTCTTTGCAGTCTCTTTCCAAGAATGTAGTAAATATTTTGCAAGATGGATGCAATGGTAGAATATTGGACTGTGTGAAATGGACTGTCAGCAAGGTACTGCTCTGAAAAACTAGAGACAAAAATATCTAGGAATCATATACACTAACGCAGTGGATCTGATTTACAAATCAAATGAACAGAATTAGCAACTGAAAGGGATAATAAAAATAAATATTACAGCAAGTTTAATCTTTTTTTTTTTGGTCAAGGTTTTAAGCTTCCTTTATCAAATTGTAAACTTGTATCACAAAAAAGGGGAGTTTTTGTGAAAAGTCACAGCTTTCTAATTTCAAATATTTGTAGGCTTTAAACTACCAGTATTTCAGCAGACCTGCCTCACCAAATATTTAAAAAAAAAAAAAAACAGTAGAGAAGACAGGGAAAAAAATGAATAACTTCAGTTTTTAAAAAAGAGAAAAAAACTCCTGGGATTCCAGTATGTTGAAGAACGTGTCCCAGGGGAAGAGCATGGAGGCAGCACAATATACAACAGAGTGCTTGTGCAGCGCATGTCCGCAGTGCCTCCCCGCAGAGCACGGAGAAACTGTAGACATTGATGCTAATAGAGAGGGGGCCTGTGTCTGCGTGAGGCTGCGCTTGCTACAACTGTTACACAGGTTCCTCAGCTGCCCACCACCTCCTACCCTGAGCAGCACACCGCCTCCAGGAACCAGTTCACTCCCCTCTGTGCGGCTCTGCCATAATTAGGTCCAGTACGCTACTGGAGAAGTAAAGCATCCAATTTAATGTCTGTGACAATTCAGATTAGGGTGGATATGTAACCTCAACTGAAAACCACATACAGAAATAAAGGCAAAAGAGGGGAAAAAATAAAATAGTTTCTTGCTCTTAAGAAAAATCCAATGCTGGCCAGCTTTGACAAGCATCCATTTATGTTTCTATTGCAACGCCTCTTTTAACTTGCTGCTCCAAATAAATATCTTAACACTATATATAGAAAATTAGTGTACAACGGATCCACAAAAAGTTCTCTTTTCCAACTTCACCGCAGTATTTTTCCTCACACATCTCTTTCACTAAAGATATTCCCTTTTCTAAATATCTAAGTTCACTGACTGTAATTTAAATATCTCCAGTCCTCATTAATTTGCAGTTAGGAAATTAGGCCAGATCTGTATTCCTGCTAATGTAAAAATATTGCCTTCAGGAATATCAAAAGAATTTTAATGACATTTCTTTACGCAAATAAAACAGTCATGCAGTTCTTTTTTCCTGTTCTATTTTCATTGTGCTGGTTAAGGAGTGGGAATATACCCTTATAATCGAGCATCATTTATATAATATGCTAATTCATCAGTGGTGGCTCATCAGCAGCAATGTGAACTTTGAGAACTCTGCAAAGAATGCAATGGGGACAGGTTTTTCTTGGGGGCTTCCAGTGCACTCCACAAAGAACTGTGTTTCACAGGTGTTTGCAGAGAGGACACGCTGCCTCAGCCACGCAAGGCTGGCTCTCCTGCCTGTCCACACAGCAATAGGCCTAAAAATCTCATGGAGCTCTTTTAAGTTCACATTTATAGTTCCAAGACTTAGGTATATTTGGTCATAATGTTTTCAGAATCTCTCTCTCTCTGGTACACATGGAGAAGAAAAAAAGATAAATTCATTTTTTGAGGACAAGGAACACTTTAAACCCAAACTGAATATAGGAGGGAAGGAGAGTTTTGTGGGGACTCAGCATTTTAAGTTCAGTTCTCAGTAGGTCACAGAATTACTAAGTAGCCTGAAGCCTCAACTCTTCATTTGTCAAAAGCGTATAGGAGTCATTGCAAGAGTGTATAAAATGGCAAACAGCATTTAGGCAACTGAATTCTGCCCCTGGTCATGCAATTCAAAGGAGCATATGGAGCGATGCAGCTCGCGCTAAGTTGCGCCGCTGGTGGACATCTGGATCGCTCTCTACGCTCCACCAACTGTAGACTGGACCTTTGTTGGCTGTAACAAGAATTTAGGCATATATAGACATCATCTTATAGAAACTTTGACTGATGTGCCTTAACCCTGAGGTTTTCCAGCACTTTTTGATGTGCTAAAGTCAGGCAACCTGGCTCCCTCTGCTCCGTTTTCCTCGTCTATGAATGAAGACAGCAAGTACTACTGCAAAGCAGTGTTGTAGTCTAGTTCAATTAGTATTTGAACTTCTCTCTGCGGTAAGTCATTTGGATAAAACTCATGTTCTCCTCTGCAAAAACATTCTTTATTGGAGGAATTCCCCTCAGTCTTTGACTCTGTAAATTACTGTCTCAGTTGATGAGGAAAGGATGAGTTCTCCTTTCTGAGAATTAGGCATCCTGCCTTCCCCACGCTGTACACAGCTCCTCACATAAAGATGTTAAACTTAGCCAAACATTTTTTCTATGCAGCTTTTAAGTGTCTTTACTACTGTAATGGGAATATTTTTTTTTCTACTGAAATACAGTAATACCGCATGCTTCAACTTTCCTTTCTCAGCTTTGTTTCAAAATGCTTTACACATCTTTTCTGTTTAACTGCAATCATAATAATGAGAACCTTTTCATCTTCACAAACATTAGCCTTCCCTAGTTGCTTATCAATAGAAAGAATAGGAGGGAAAATTTATGGTTTTATGAGTTATTCTAGAAAGAAATATGTTCAAGGAGTTATGATCAAGACAGAAAAACATCATAATCCCGTGTTGCCTGTGTCGGTATCTTGCTAGAAAATTTATATACCACAGTCGAGGTAATTACTGCATCTGTGTGTGATCTATCAAGACACAGTGATTATAAAAAGCTGCTGTCTGGAAAATTCCCATCTTCTTATTCCTCCTCCAATTTGATTCTTAGTAGAAAGCTAAATAATTTACACAACTGAAAATTACTTTTTTTTTTTAGCTTTTTTTTCAGTAAAGTACCATGTCAAGCTAGATGCTAGGTACTCATCCCTCCAGATTAATCAAATTGCAGCGATCTCCAGGATGCTAAGATTTCATTTTCTTTGACTGGTGGATTCCAACTACCAAGAGATTCATCACTGCAAATTATGCACTTGCAAACAAAACAAAACAGGATGAAAGCCAATAATAATTTAAGATATCTGTTCCTAAAGAGACGTTTGAAAAACTAACAGCTTCATTCCCCGCCCCTTCATAAGGCTGTCCACAGTTTTTATAGTGTCATAGCAAGACGCTGACATGTTGCCTTGCTGCAACATGCTTGTTTAGCATGTGCTTGTGCTGGCCAAAGCACAGGAGTTCGACTCCGCTGCGGAGAAATATGCAGGTAACTGAACAGGATGCTTCAGCAGACTCCCAAATGCTGGCCGCATGGACCACTCGCCTCTTGTTAAAACCGGGCCATTATGCCAGAGAGAATTCAACAACACGACATTAAACAGTTGGGATAATCTCTACTTTGTACAAATATTACTAAGGGTGTCTAAAGGTTGTCGGAGGCCTATAATTCAAATTTTGGGAGCATATTTGTTCCCCTTTCTTGCTCCTGTTTACTCTCTGCTCTGAAGCTCTTAGAAGTTCAGATGTTTCCCAGAGCAGCCAATACTTGCAGTCACTTCAAACTGAAGAGAGAAACCTAAAACTCACCCATGTCAGTGAGCATCAACATTCTTGTTCACAGGCCTAATGAGAAAAATCCTGCTGTACATGCATACAAATAGTTCTAATATTCACTCTGTCAGCTTAACTTTTGTCCCTCGTGCTTAGCTTTAGATTCCAAGCTGACACTATGAAGATACCAGTTTATCAAAATTTAGTTCAGGTATTGTTGAATTACAGTTTGTGACTGATGATAAATGGACAAATGCTCATCGTCCATGTATCCATGTAGCTCATGCACATGGAGATATACACGCAGGTGTGTGAGATGAAACTTTTAAAATCAGTTCCCACCTAAACTAACGTAAAGTGTGGAAAACTTCTGCCCCTAAGAAATTTGATACGGTTATAAGCAAACTGCAACAGACCGAGGAATCTCAGTTTTAGCCTGTAAGAGTCACTATGCTCACCACTGCAGAGATCTCAAACGGAGTGAAGCAACAGGCAAGTATATCTTAATACAGGAAATGCAAATGTGTAAGGATTATAAAGTTTTGCTTGCCACATTATAAAAAGCATCCTTCCCCCTCTAGATCTGTACTGAATTCAGTGCTCTTGGGGAGCGTCAGGCAATTTGTACATCCCCAGCGGTGGCAGGCATGAGGTAGGTGCTGCAGTGCTCGACTCCAGCAAGGCAGCAATGCTTCTAGGCAGACTTTTCAGCATTTACGCATATTTATAAGTTAATACTTAGGCACTACAGCATGCCCAAGTGTGCTAGGCAGAAGCTTGAAGTTCTATTAATTCTGTTAACGCACACTATTGTTCTTAACGGCCCTATGTATCTTAACATTTGCTTAAACTGCTACCATTTATCTCTTTAAAACTGACATGTTATGTAATACAAGCATGTTTCAGGAAGAGTTTGTTAATACATTTGCTTGCTTTGTTAAACATATGGTGCTTAAGCCAAAAATCTGACAACTACAGAAGGGTAGACAATTCCCCCCACACCCTCCACCCCTCTAAACAGAACCAATACATTGAAGTCCTTTATCCTCAAAGAAGTCAGCCACACGCTCATCCTCCATACAGTTTTTCAGACTACATGGCTGACCTAATGAGGGGGGTGCGGCGGTCGGAGAGCAACAGAGACACACAAAGCAATGTGTTTAAAAGGCTCTATAGACAAAGCAGACTCAATGAGATGGTGACTGTGCATTCTAAATAATACAAGGCTGTCTGTGCTGCACATGCATCCGTGTATGTTGAGAGGCATTATCAGGCAGACGTCATCAACAGCTGAAGTGCTTGTCCACTTTGGTTGCTGAAGCTCTTATACTTCCAGTTTAGCTTGGTCAGGTGAGGCAGACTATGCACCAGAAAGGGAATTCCAAATAGAACCAAAAAATATTAAAGCAGTTTTGGCAAACACAGGAAGACTGATGATATTACAAGTTACGTCATCTGCCCTAGAAGCCAGGAAGAGTTTTCTACCTTCACTTCTTCATCTTCAAGATTAAAACCAGAGAAAAAAGCCTCAGAGAAAAAAAAATATTTCCTGTCTCCAAATATGCAATTCATGACAAATAAAAAGTCCAGGGGGCTTCTTCAATGGTTGGACATCAAAGTCAAACTGAGTATATGGACAAAAATAGAATTTGCTTCAGGCAACTCAAGGTGCCAAGCCATGGAGCAAACATTATCAGCAATTCCCTTTGTGTCAGCTCAATGGAAAGTATTGCGTGAGCAAAGTTGCTTGTTGAACTGTAAAATGATATGTGCACTCACTCTTAATATTCACTGTGCAAATTATGTGTATTTTGTCCCAATAACTTTTGCCATGCAACAGAAAACCTCTAAAGTATTTGTTATGGAAGTGTGGGGCAGATGCCTCATTTATCAATAAATTTGAAAAAATCAAAAACTAAGCAGTATATTTCTTAGAGCACAGTTTTATAGATATTTTAGGACAGAGTGTGGTACCAACAGTTTAACCGAAGTGCAAAAACACAAGTTATTTTTTTTTAATAAATCTTGATGTGAATGAAAAGAAATAGCCACATGATGGCAGCAGAATACAGGACATGAGAAAGGGCCTGGTGCCCCTTTTCATGACCAAATAAGAGAACTTGAGGGAAAGGCAGGGTGTTACCTTTAACCTTTGTTTATGTGGAGTGTTCTCTACTTGCGTAGTTTGAAACAGGATCAGCACCAAAAGGAAAGTTGTAAACGAGAAGTTAACGTTGGTTGATGTAGCAGTTCATCAAGGATGTAGTTGTAGTTCATCAAGGACCAGCAGATGTGAAAAGTGGAGTGTTTGCAAGCAAGAAGTAGCATCTCCTATACACCTTGGTAAATATCTAGTTGTAAAGGAGTAGGCTAATGAATGAAATACTGTCCAGTTGTGAAAGACAACAGAGCTACACCTCAATGTTCTCAACTCCTTATTGCTCCATCAAATAAAAAATTGACGTTATATGCTGTTGCATAACTGGAGTTACATGGATTACTACTGCATACACAAAGACTGCTAAAAAATGACAGTGAAGAAGACAGATTTTTCAATTAAGGGATAGAAGAGACCCTCAGATTTCTGGTTTCTTCCAGACAGACATGTGGTAAGAAATACCTCAAATGCTGTCGTGAATGGATATATCTTATTTTGTTGTTATAATTTCTCTTTTTCTTCTTCTTTCTGTCTGTGCTCAGTAACCTTAACTTTATTCCTTGTCCAGTTCCCACTGTCTTGTTGCTTCTGGACCCTTAATCAACATGCTTAATTGCTCCAGTCTCTTACTTCTGCAAACCTGTCCTAATGATAAGGAACCACAGTTGTATCATTCATACATGTTATCCTCATAGCAAGAAGGATCAATCTACCAACAGACATTTGGACATTACCAAGCTGTTTTGCTGGACTTGGGTAAGTTCAGTGAGGTATGATGTATTTGAAGTACGTTGTCCCTCTCTCCTTGACAGTCTTCTCACCCTTCTCAACCAATGTTAATTCCATGTTATTCACCAGTCTTGCTTGCAGTTGCCCTCAGGTGCTGCATAAGTGCTGTGTGGCCAATTATCATGAATTTGAAAGACAGCTTTGGGACACAAGAATTCAAAACAATCAGAAAGAGAGAATTTGCTACACAATGTGCAAGCAAGGTGTCAACTCTTTCCCATGGGATGCTTTGGAGGCTAAAATCTTACATCAGTTAAATACAACACAGGCCAAATTCATGGCATAAAACTGTCAAGACTATGAAATGCAAAGGCGTCAGCTGAGCTGCGGTGGAGAGAAGGAGACAGTCTGGAGAAAAATCACTGTATGGTTACCCTGGTCTTAGAGTTTATGAAGGTCTTATTAGCCAGTGTCAGAGAAAGGTTATCGGACTAGGTGGACCTTTGATCCCACTCTGGGTGTTCTTATTTTGTTATAGTCATATAAAATACTTGGGATTTTTTTCCCTTGGAAACCCAACTTTTAAAACTTTTATGTGCCTTTTTTTACTGTAAGTTGTGGTGATCAGAAAAAAAAAATCTTTAAAAGGACTCAGAAACCTAAAGGCCATGAAAAAACATGAATTTTGTGGGTTTTGCCTCTTGATTTTTTTGGTAAAAAAATTGGCACTGATGTTTTGTAATGAGTATCACTGGTATAGGACAATGGCTTAAGTGAGCAAGCAGGAAGAAAGAATTAAAAGCAGTCTAAAATTTGTTAAATGAAAATACTTTTTATGTTTAAAAGCATGTGAATCAACAGACCAACTTAAAACTCTCTTATTTGAGAGAGATTACATAATGGTAAAATAGGCAGCCCCAGTTTTCTCCCATACACATCTTGTTTTCTTGCCCAGGATCACATGATTTAAGGGTCCCACCTAGCTCACCAGCTCTGAACCTCTTCCTCCCTATCAAAATGTGTTCTAAGGATTATCTTTGGAGAAATGGGATTTCAGACAAAGAAAGTAGTGTGTGTTTGGGGGCAGAGGCCAGGGATGAAGGAATCAGATATGACAATCTAAGAAGCAATCATTGACAGGATTCCTTCTGTACAGAATATATCTAACAACATTTCCTAAGGTACTAATGTGAGGGTGCTGTGGGTTGTGGCAGCTCAGTCCCATGCAGCCACTCACTCACTGTCCCCTGATGTGATGGGGGAAAGAATTGGAAGGAAGAAAGTGAGGAATCTCATGAGTTGAGATAAAGACCGTTTGCTAGGTAAAACAAAAACTGTGCACGCAAGCAAAACAAAATAAGGAATTAATTCACTACTTCCCATGGGCAGGCAAGTGTTCAGCCATCTCCAGGAAAGCAGTTCTCCATCACATGGAACGGTTACTTTGGAAGACAGACAGCATAACTCCAAATTTCCACCTTCCCTTCCTCTTTCTTCCCCCAGCTTCTATAGCTGAGCATAATGTCATATAACATGGGATATCCCTTTGGTCATTTGGGGTCAGCTGTCCCAGATGTGTGCCCTCCCAACCTCTTGTGCATCCCCAGCCTGCTCGCTGAAGGAACAGACTGAGAAACAGAAAAGACCTTGGCAGTGTGCAAGTACTCTTCATCAATAACCAAACCATCCCTGTGTTATTAACACTGTTTCCAGAACAAATCTAAAACATAGCACCATATGAGCTACTGTGAAGAAATACAACACTAACCCCAGCCAAAGGCAGTACAGTGGGACACCACTGTCATTCTGAAGAGTGGTGGGATTTTTCTCGTTTTCATTTTACAGAGGCAGGTTTGCAGCAGTACGATTTTCTTTTTCATGGGCTGGAGCTGAAGTAGAGATTGTTTTCTCTCTTCTTCCCCCACAGTAAGTACATAGGCCTTGCAGAATTTTTCCTAACAGGCTTCAGCAGTTCCAAAGGAATGAAAGCAGCATGGATTCAAATGCTTATTGGGCCTGTTAAATTGCACTATAAAGCTCCCAAAACTGTTGTATAGAATCTGGATGATACAGAGATGACTTATTGATGTAGCACATCTAACCCAATGGCTAAGAACCCACCTAAGGTGAAAACACCAGGCTAAGATCTATTTTGCTATATATATAAAATGTTATATATACAATATAATTTTTGCTGCTAGTTAGAGCAATTAATTTCTCCATGAAAGACAAATAAATTTGGAACATTGATATATGCAAACAACACACACATAGATTTCCATTAGAAAATTAAGTTAGTTATTAAGTTCAACTCTAGGCTGTTTATGAATACAGCGGATATTGTCTCAATACCTGAATATTTTCTTTTAATGAGGGACATTTTTGTTAAGAGGAAGATTATGAGTATATCCAATACAGAAGAGTTCAGCTTGCTAATGCTTATAGTTTTCAAATGGTCTGTTCATATGTCTAAGTAGATAATTAATAAAAGATGAATAGCACAATATCAAAAGACATCTGTGTTAGCTGCAGAAATATAATGAAGGCAATTTAGTAAGTTTCAGAACAAAACCCACAAATATTTTCTCAGTTCAAAAGACCCAACTGAATCTTCAATAGGAATCTTCTTAACTCACTGCAGTGGTTTGCACATATGGTACTTTCTACCCACAAACTTCTTAAAATGCTCCTTAGGGACATGGATTGTACTACAGGTGTATTTTTAAATGTCGTCATAAAAAATAGGATAAACAGCTCATCAGTCAGCCAGAACAGTGAACAAAAGGGTCTTTAGTTCACAGAATGATCTAATCTTTAAGTGTCCTATTTGGCAAGGGCACGTAGGACTCTATCTTTGGTTGTGAAAACATGGGAGTCCTTTAAAAAGTCAGGGAAAAGTGATCAGTAACAGAGGTTGCCTGTGGTCATGGTGCTGCAAACTAGTAAAGGGCAATTTGGAAGAGGAGCCCACTCCGGTTTCTGTTAAACTCAGTGAAAGACAAATCCTTTGCTTACTCTTATAACGGTCTGGATCAAGCCTAGTGTTTGAATAGAGATTCATTGATTTGGGATTTTTATGAAGAGTCTCTGATTTTATCTGGCTTTTCAGCACTTGAAAATCTTGCAGCAACAACATGTCTGTACAGAATGACCTACCAGTTGTTTTGCAACTTTTGCTTCCAAATCAGTTCAGACAATTGAAAAGGAGAGGGAAACGTTTAAACAAAGTTAGTTTAGGTAGTAATCAGCACTCTAGGACTATAGTAATTAGCTTAAAATATTTGTGTAAGAGTATAAGATGCTCTATGTTATAAAGAATGTCTTTTGGGAATTACTGCTCATCCTGAATGACAACACAAAACCAGAGAATTACACTATGAAATTAAGAGGTAGCATATTCAAAACCAATAAAAGTGAATACTTTCTCATCATATCAATAATTGGACTGCATGACTTATTGCCAAAGAAGGCACTGCAGGAATAAAAAATAATGGTGAGGGGTAAAAAGAAATTGTACATTTACACAGAGAGCAAAAATTCCAGAGTTATAAATGTTATTGCCAAAAATATATTAAAACATGCTTCGGGGCTCAAACCAATATCTCACTAATAAATAATATGATGAGACTTAATGTATGGGGGCTGATTATTCTTCCAAAGTATCTAGAATATCCCTGTGTTAAAAACTATAGATAAAAAGGACTTTAAGTTTAACTAAGCATGACAGTTCTCCAATAAGCAGTTGTAAGAACAGTTTGGAAACCGGCTCGTTGTTTCATAGTGACAATTTTCCACAGGTGACATTTTGCTATAGATTTCTCCTAGCTACAAGGAGAGGAGAGGAGAGAGGAGAGGAAAGGAGAGGAGAGGAGAGGAGAGGAGAGGAGAGGAGAGGAGAGGAGAGGAGAGGGAAATACAGCAATCTGTGGGAGATAGTCCAAGGTTAATCCATTTCTAGTTTTACTTATACATTTGGGGATGTGGGTCTTGGGACTGGGAGGATGCCCTTTATAGAAATAGCTTGAGAGGCTCTGACTCACATTGTTGTTATGAGTCACAGTAATACTGGCAAGGACTACTAATTAGTTAACTACATTAATTTTATACAAAAGCAATAGAAACATGGTAAAATACATTCACAAAAATAGCATAAGCATACAAATAATAGTTTAACGCAAATGTGTTACCCTATACAATCAAACAGCATAAGCTGAGTTGAAAGAATTGGTCTCAGGCTGTTGCTCGCAATGAATGTAATCTGCTTGATGGGTCCTGATTTGGAGCTATTTAAGTTGTTAAATTTCCTTCTGGGTGTGAGGGGTCCAGTGGTTTTGTGCAAATACTTCTGCAATGAAATGGTATGGTTTGGACACTTTAGAGTACTTTTTTGTTGTTGTTTTGTTGGGGTTTTTTTGCTGTTTCATTTAAAAAATAACCTCAAAATCTAACCATTTTCTCTTATTTTGTGAATAACTCAGAGCACTAGATATAGCAAGGAGTCCAGTGTAATTTTTAATAAGATGTAACGTGATGAATGCATTTTCATTAGCTGGGGATGAATTTAGAAACTCCTTAAAGAACATGCAGTTACTCAAGAGAAAGAAAAAGTATTTGCAGTACCAGCAAATCGTTCCTGCATAATCAGAGAAAGTTGGAATCATACTCAACCCACCTGCTCTCAGTCTTCAAGATTGCTCAAATGGCATCAAAATCCCTAGCTCCCATAGCTTATAATTTACTTTCTCATAAGTTTGTAGCTCAGTAGTCTTTAAAACTGTGGCTAGAACCTGATATTTGAACAAGGTTTATTATATGAAGACAAATATATATTATAAAAAATCTATAATCTGGAACAATCTTGGATTCAGATTCACATTTTACTGACCATTAAAGAGCAAAATAATATTCATTTAATCTTATTTCAAGTTAACTATTTTTCAGCCTCATGAAAGTGCTATAAAAATCAGATTTGGATTATAGTAGTCAGTGGAATACCTAACTGTGCCAAAAAATCAGCATTAGTTGTGCAGCTAGTGCTTGAAAAGTGATAGGAAAGAACCTTAGAATAGTAAGTGAGGCAATTCTGAAGTAAATGAGAAATTAACAAAGGTAATAAATATAATTTATTTTTCCAATCTAACTATAAAAGGAAGAATTGCCAAGAAGAATTTCTTAATCAGACTCATATTGGCCCTCCAGGCCAAAATGCTTGAAACTGGAGATGGGCTGATAAAGCATCTGACAAGAGGGCCTCTGTGACCTCAGGTCAACATGTTTGGCTTTAATTTCTTCATTTATTTAAAATAAAAAGTTTATCTTTCCCAACCTGAGAAGAAAAAGAATGTAGTACAACAAAAATATTTAAAGCATTTCTTTCTTTCAAAATGCAATCTCTTATAGCATCATCTATGCAATTAAATTCTTAAACTACTTTCTTTATTCCATTTCTGCAGCTTTGAGCCTTTTGAGATTCCCAGTATTTCATATGATTTCAGGGACATCAAGATATAATCATCAAAAGAGGACCTTTCTGGTTCAAAACTTGAAGCTAGCTGGTTGGGGGTTTCTAATAGCAAGGTACCACAGCTGGTTAGATGGCTGGTCCATGCCCTAGAGCCTACATTAGAACATGTCATGAAACTACACGCTATGCACACATCACGAGGAGCTACTAGCGGGTAGACAAAATCAACCATCTGGAGAAAGGAAGGGACGGTAAGGCAAGAGAAGGCAAAGGAAATCAGCTGAAAATTATTAATTTGAGACGCAAGCATAAAAAATTTTAAAAGTTTGCAGAATAAGGATAGAATGTCAAATCGTTTGAACCAATTTAATCAAAATGCAGTATTCTCATGTGATAATTGGAATTTGAAATGAACAAACCCAGAACTCTGTCGCAAGTACATCATTTGGATCATGAATATCAGTGTTACCACTTGATTTGCAGAAGCTCAGACAGAAGGTTTCCTGCACAAGACTGTGCTCTGACAATTTCTTGTGGGAAGACATGCAGGTAAAGTGCTCCATCTCCAGCTTTTTTTCTTTGATATTACTTTCAGTCATCAAAAGAGTAAGTAGAAATTGTATCATATCCCCATGTTAATCAACCATAGAGGAAGAAAGAACAAAGAAATTAAAGTGAATATTTGTAGAGATCATGAACTGTGTATGAAAATATGGTCATAAAAGTGTTTTTCTTAATTTCAGACAACACATAGAAGCCAGTGAATGCCGTAACTTGTTGATGAAAAAGAATTTTCAAAATAATACCTTCAACAAATTACTGACAATAACTGAAAACCAATGACATGAAAAACCTGAGAAATGGTGTTATGGTTTCAGTTGGGATGATAACTTTCTTACTAGCAGCTAGTGTAGTGCTGTGTTTTGGATTTGGGATGAGAATAGTGTTGGTAAAACACTGATGGTTTTGGTTGTTGCTAAGCAGTCAAGGACTTTTCTGCTCCTCACATTGCCCCACCAGCGAGCGGGCTGAGGGTGCACAGGAAGCTGGGAGGGGACACATCTGGGACAGCTGAACCCAACTGACCAAAGGGATATTCCATGCCATACGATGTCATGATCAGTACATAAAGCTGGGGGAAGAAGAAGGAAAGGGGGGACATTCAGAGTGATGGCATTTGTCTTCCTAAGTAATCATTATGTGTGATGGAGCCCTGAAGCCTTCCTGGAGATGGCTGAACACCTGTCTGTCAATGGGAAACTGAATGAATTCCTTGTTTTACTTTACTTGCATGTGCGGCTTTTGCTATACCTATTAAATTGTCTTTATCTCAACTCATGAGTTTTTCCTTACTTTTACTCTTGATTCTCTCCCCAATCCCAACTGTGAGGAGTGAGTGAGTGGGTGCATGATCCTGGTTGCTGGCTGGGGTTAAACCATGGCAAGGGGACCTTGATATTCTTTGTGTAGCGTATGAAGTGTATAATACAACAATACTTTGTAAGGGAGGTGACTGGTATGAAGGAGAAACATCAATATGTACCAAGACAAGGCAGTTTTTAGTTGACATAGTAGAAGACAAATGTTTGTTTAGCCAAAGCCCTGATCATACATCCAGTGAAATGCTGGTCAGACCAAACAAATAGTTATGTATTTTCATATTCATGTGTGGCAGTTTCCATGATGAAGTGATTTCCTTCTGTGCTGAGAGGACCGAATCAGTGGTGGTGGCATTGCATGTTGTTCACAGTGACTTTAGCAAGGCCTTTGACATTTGACCATAGTGTTCCTATATCCAGATTGGTGAGATACGGGCTGAAGACACGGACAGCAAAGTGGGTAGAAATTTGGCTGCACTCAAGGGCAGTGACCAGCAGTACAAAGTCAACTGACAACTGGTTACCAAGGGCATCCCTCAGGGAGCAAGTATTCATCAATGTTTTTATTAATGACCTAGATGATAGGACAGAAAGCACTCTCAGCAAATTTCAGGTTTTCAGCCTAGCTGAGGTCTGTCAGGTCTCCAACCCTGTCTAGGGCCTTGGCTCCTGGATGGGCCTTGGCCTCACTATGCAAGGAACTGACCTCCTGGATGAACCCCTTGGACACATGCCGTGACCTTGTCTCCAGTCCTTTCTCTGGCACTGTTTCCAGGGCTGGAGCTCCTGGTTGGGCCGGGGTGCAGGTTCACCTCCTTGCATGTCTGGGATTGTTGAAGCACCCGCTTTCCGAGCTTTTCCCTTTGTATCTGGAATCTGTGGGATAGTGCCCACAGGTGAGGGCACAGCCTGCCTTGTGGTCACTCCAGCTTTTGGCTCATCTTCTGGGAGCAGCTGGCCCTCACCGTGCCCTAGCACAGAAAAAGGAAACCAGTAGAAAGCAAATTCAAGAAGAAGGTAGCAACAACTTACACAAAACCAAAAGTACCGACATTTAGCAGAGAAATCAAAGGGCAACAAGACCCACCTTCCTTTAGACCGTGCCTCAGAAATAAACTATATGCTTTTTCTTTACGAACTCCAAGAACGATGACTTCTCATTGATGCACTGGCTGCCTGCACAGTCCTGGAAAAGAAGGAGGGTACATTTTGGATCTCCCACTGTTGTATCTCCTACTGCTGGATTCAAATTAATTGCTTGTAGTGCAGATGACTTTCTCATACAGGTTTTCATACAGCTTAGCAGCACGCTACAAAACTGCAGCTGTCAGTAGCAAGCAGAACAGGAGACAACTTAGAATGACTTGGAAAATAAGTGTGTGAAATGCTATGGATTTTCATCTCTTTTCCCAAATCATGAACTTTGTATCATGTGTGACAATATCCTAAACTCTTAAGTTTATATTGTTCCAGTTATAAGAGATGAGAAAGAAAAGAGTAACATTACCTCTAAAGCTAATGATGTTTGAGTGAGAAAATGAAAAAAGACATGAGTTTAAACCTATGTTTATTTTTCTTAATGTAGCCTATGAAAAGATTTACCTCTGGGAGAACAGAAATTATTTTAAAATACTGGGTTGAAATTAGGGAAGAGTTTAGAGAAAAAATTTCACGTTTTTGCATCAATAGATATTGATAAATACAGTAAATAAATACATTAAATATTAATTTAGTATATTTTATTTTCAAATATTGACAATCTTAATAAAAAAACAGGATCAAAAACACTCCAAAGAACAGGCAATATTTCATTTTAGGAAGCATGAACGCCCTACTGTGTGCTGTTTTGGCAGAGGGGTGTGTGTGTGCTGGAAAAATACGAACTAGTAGTTGTTGATTTTTTGTTTAAGTAGTTAATCAAAAGCAAAATTTAGTAACTATCAACACAATTCAGAAGAGACATTTCAATGATTAAATACAACCATCTATGAAGGCTCTTATGGTACCTTTCTGAGTGTTTGATTAAATCTCCACAGTCCTCAATCAAGTTTATGACACCAGTGCAAAATTAAGAAGATGCTTTCTGTCCCAAAGAAAACTACAGAAACTACAGAAATTAAAAAGAATAGAACAAGTAGTAAGAGGAAAAGGATAGTTTGGCACTTTGATTTATTATGCCACCCGTGATTCCAAATGACCAGAGAATTTTTAAAACTGGTAAATTTGAATGCGTTGTTCCCTGGCCAGAACTCAATGAGAGATTTAATGTCAGTGCAAAAGTGAAATCTGCCAACACACTGAAGGAGAGAAAAGCAATATGAGTACAGATTAATTTAGGAGTGATACGCTCAGATAGCTGCAGGAGTTAAATTTGTTACTTTTTCTGACAGAAGACAGAAAACAATCCAACTTTCACTTCCAGGCTGATGTAAGAGCAGAAGAAAATGCATGTGATTTTCCAACTAAGGAAATGTTCTGATCTATAGAAAGCGACACAAATTCCCATAATTGAAAATACAAATCGTGTTTACTGAATTTTGCAAAGTACCTTCTTGGAGCTGTTTCAAAACTTTTACATTGCAGTAAACAAAAGTGGGTGTTCTTTTTTTATAAGCTGCAGGACAAATAAAGCCATTGACCTGGGGACATAGGTTCCTCCCCTATTCCTTGTTTTCTTCCTCCACTCCAATATCCTGGTGTGTCCCTGTCTTCCACTGGAGTAAGGGTATAACCATAAGTCTCTACAGCGTTCTTAGATTTTCTCTACGTGTTCAAGCTCTACCCTTGTGCTTTTCACAAGCACACTCAATTTTCTCTACGTGTTCAAGCTCTACCCTTGTGCTTTTCACAAGCACACTCAATTTTCTCTGTTTTCTAACATTTTTCAGGTGCAGCCCTCCCCGAAACATTTCCCCTTTCAGCCATGGCCCTCCCAAAGCAACTGCTCCCTCCTGCGTTCTCTGTCCATACCTGGTCTGCCAGAAGAGCATCAGCAAAGCTTGCTGTGGTGGGGGTTGACTGGTTGTTTCATGTGAGTTTCTGTTTGGCTTTAGCTCCTCTTTTTCTCTGCATCTAGGGAGTCAGAAAGAAGGGATAAAGGTGAGCTGCAGCCATCTACTTGCATAAAAGTCAAAGGGATTTAATGCTTTTGAGATATCTAGACATTATCAAGTATAGCTGAAAATGACCAAAATATATTTTGAAGTTACTGGGGAAAGAGGGGCCTGATTGCCAGTGAAACAATATGTTCACATAAACCTGATTTCCACAGGAAGCCAGGCTAAAAATGGTGAGTAAATGAGAACAGTATCTGGCCATCTGAATTCAGTATGCTCAACCACTGTGCAATTCAAAGCTGTGGAAAGAGAGTTGAAGGGTTACTGATCCCAGGGCTATAGATTCACTGCATTCAACGAGGCAATTAGAACAGCAGCCAGGAAGAGTAAAACTTTCATGCTCAGACATGAAACAGAGATTTGCTAAAAATTGATTAATGTCATATCCTTGTAGTATTAAAGATAGATGACAAGCTTCTGGCTTCACTGTTTAAAATCTTGCCTAAGAACATACTTGCTGTCTACAGAGCCACTACATTTTGTGCAGAATAGAACAAACAAACAAAAAACTTTCACATCTGATCCACAGGCTAATAAGACAGATGCCTGCAAAATCATTCATATGATGAGAGCTGTTTGTGGATATTAGGCATTGCACATTGTTTTGTCACTGTCTTGGGGTACAGCAGTGTTGCGAAGAAGATCTCCTTTTGCTCTTCTCAGTTGGAGGCAGGAGCACCGCTCACCTTCAGAGCTCTGTTCAGCATCTTATTGAGTATCCAACATGGTATCTTACCTAATTTATAGCCAAACCAGACAAGTATAGAAGGGTTGCTAAGTGAATGAGGTAAATAAAAAATAGAACAAAGACAAAATGGAAAAATTGCAAGTTGACAGAAAACTCAGTTTATTATTTCCTGTAACAACATTTAATCCAACGCAAAGTGTTGATAGATCTCAGACCTCTTAGTTCAATAATCCAGTGTGAGCAAAGAAAGCACGACATCAAAATGTGGCTCTATGAAGTGAATAAGCTGGATTTTTCAGTGAAATAGGTAACCCATATCTAAATGACTACATCTTTATATTTAGAAAATGTGTCCACGTTACAACTGAACTGAGACAGACCTACTTCTTTAAAAGTACCTCAGAAAGGAGTGAGCAGCCCAGGGATGGGGAGTGGATTAGCCAGGCCATTGTCGCAGCTCCTTAGTCCCGATTCACAAAGGTGAAGAAGTTTTTCAGTGCACACCAGTGCACACTACGTGTTGTTATGTAAAAGTAACACACTGAGAAATCAGAACTAAAAGTCCAAATAAGCACTTCGTGTATTCAACTATCACTTACAGTGGCAGCTGATTTTATGTAAACTCTGTATAATTCTTGCCAATCAGTTTTCAACAGCCACAAGTCTCAAGGAATTGGACCTGTTTTAGGAAGCATCATAAAACATTTTCTACAAACTAAACTATGTTAGGCTGTAGCTAGCTATAATAAAAGATTCGCTTTTGTTATGTCCCTTACAAAAGATGAAAATATATCTCAATATTTCTTTTTTTTTCATGTGAGAACAATATGTGTTTCCATATTTAGACTAAAAGTATCAAAACCTATCAACCACCATGCTGGAAACATGAACACTAAATGCAGTATGGTCACACAGACTGACAGGGGTTATATTTTTGGACTCATCCTGAAAGCTCTGGTGATAAAAAACTAGGCTGTTTCTGAATTCAGTAGTGATTAACAAAAAAAAATTCCATATCTTATTGATATCTTTTGGCTTCAGAAGTAGGCTGTGGAGGTTTTGGAATATTTTATGATGGTCTATGTCACTGCAGAACCCACACAACGCATATAAACAGCAGGGCCATTTTGCTCCCTCAATTAAACACCATACATTAAGGCTCCTAACTTTGGAATAAACATCTATTCCTTTATCAAACAGCAATATTTTAGGACCCCTGGAAAACCATAGTTTTGATGCTGAGGGTGATCTTCCAAAGTCTGGGGCATAAAAGATCATTGGACACCTTAAAATTTTCTCACCTTATGACTTATCCAAATTCAAACAAAAGTAAGGACTTGTATACCTGAATCAGCAGGATACTTCCTTCCATAGAGAAACAAACCTAATTTTAACTTAGCCCTTGTTTTGCCCAAGTTAATATTCTTATTTAAATAAGATTCTTTCCACAGAAAAGCTTGTTTCATGTATCTGCCTCTGTTTGATGATAGGAGATATGCTGTGTATTCAGCTAACAAAATGAAGTATTGTGCAAATTAACATCAAGGAAGTCCTCAAGTGTATTAGAGGGTGGACTGCATAATGAGAATCCGAGATCAAGGGCCTGAGCTGTAACGGTTCTCTTCTGAGGGCATATTTATGCTGCATCTGTGCAAAGCAGTAGAGAATGTTATTCTAGAATAAATGGCTGTGATGCAGGAGAGGATCCTCACTGAGGAGTCAGAGGACATTTTACCTATAATACAGAGACATACAGCTGCATGAAATAACGTTCCACAGAGAGATGGGAGACTAAGGCTGGAGATGCATGAGAAAATAGGAGCTGCACATACAAACCAAACAGTTAGACTTCTGAGGATGGATCGCGTTAGATAACAATCAGACCTACAGGAGGTTTTTTTAAGTGCTTTTCAATGCAGACAACAGGTACAAAAAACCCTCCGCAGTCACTGTCCGTTGTACATAAATGCAAATACTTCCAAAGAGGAACATATATAGCAAAGCAGAGTGGTGCTGATTTTATTTCCTTTTAGCGTGTCAGGATATAAAATGGACAGATTAAGAGCTTGCTCATGTCCCATCCTGAGATTCCTACACAAGCATAATAATTTCCATGGTTTAGACAGTTCTCCTCAGCTAACAAAGCAGTAAATTGTCGTTCTGAGACAGGGTCAGTTCAGATTTATTCACGTCTACAGGTAATTCATGTATTTCACTCTCTCTTATGATAGTGATGCGTTTGCTCTAGCTTTTGTGACCTCAAATTTAGTAGCTGCCCAGGTGTTCATGCCAATCCCCAGTTTTTCACAATAAACTCATTATGTAAAACAGTTTCTTTTTTTCTTCTGGAAAAAACAATCCTGATTTTTAGTTGGACTTGTGTGCATAAAAAGTTAAACTTGGAAAAAAAGAGCTTGATGTTATCAAAATGAAGTATTTTCTTTAAGCTGAAAAGACATCTTTCAAGAAATATTCCACTGGCAGTTAAAAAAAAAAGGGGGGGAAGGGGTTTTCTTTAACATTTAGAAAGACCTTTTACCAACATTGTGGCAGCTCTCGTCACTAATGTGAACAAAATCCACGCTTCTACCCCTTTACCATGTTCTGCAGCTTTAACAAACTATTTCCAAGAAACTATGAAAGAGTGAGAGTTAGCAGGTGGAAACTTTCTCTAGGGAGGAAACCAAGTCCATCAAGAACATGCCTGAGCAGATGGGCAACAGCAGCACTTGGCCATGGGTTGAGGGGGCACAGGGGGCACCAAGGTTGTGAGCGGAGGGTGCGGAAAAGACGCCCGAGGTGATGGGGACCAGGACCCAGGACACGTTAGGGCATGAGGCGAGGGGAGGACAACAGGGAGGAACCAGCCCCACGACAGCTGGCTGAGACCTGCTTTGGCGGTGACAGGGCACAAGGAAGCGAGCTTCTCTGCTTATTGCTGGTGTCATTACACCCCTGGGAGGCATATTTGCCCACAACCATGTCTATCAGTTTATGGGCATCCTTGTGCTTTCTACTTCGTAATAAAAGTGTCACAGAACACTTATGAAATAGGGACTCGCATTGTTTACAGACCTTGAGCGCAGAGCTCCTCGCATGCGTAAACGCATTCGCTCCTATCCCCTTCCTCAACAAGAAACAGGCACTGAATCATTCTCCTCCAAATGTCACTGAACTTCTCCTGGTTTAGGCTGCTGGCAGTTCAGCTCTCAGAGCCAGTGTCCAGGGACACGCGACTCTAATAAATTTGATGGAAATAACACTGCCACTAGATTGACGCAGACAGTGACAGCAGGTAGCAGACTTACGGTCCATATGACTGCTTACCGCAAGCTCAAATCCTCAAAAGCTAAATACTATCAGATTAAGGAAAGAAATCCTGTGCTTTTGACTATTTTTACTGCTCATTTTGGTTAAGTCTGTATTTTCTTTTTTAAAACAATTTACTGCTGGGACTAAATAATATATGCCATCTCCTGCTGACAAATTCTATCTGTTTACCTCCACTGATACTGTGGAAAAAAAAACGGAAGATGTGAGCATTTCAGTTGCCGCTGTAACGCATTACCAATCTTATTTTGGATATAAAAATGGAGACTTAAACTTTTGTGAGCAACAAGCTGTCATTAGGGCTTCTGGGTACTATACAATACAATGAGTCCTAGGGCTCTATATAAAGACCTATCTAAGCTGCAGAAGGTTCCTTTGACATTGTGTTAAAAAAATCTGTCTGTTGGGATCCAGCAGTGACTGTCACATTCTTCCTACAAAGCCCTTCAGCAGCAAAGGGCTGAAACATTTTCAATCAACCCAAATCAGCCTGGTTACATGCGATGTGCAGCTGAAGACTTTTAGTGCTTTATCAGTTATTCCTAGTTTTTACGCTTTTGGGTTTCCCAGTTTGCACATCCGCAGTCCTCTGTAAGCCAATTTAAGTTACCCCAAAATCCCAACGCTAGCCAGGAAGATCATTCATATCTTTCACTAGCTTGTCAAACACCTGATTAGTATTTATGGATGAACATGTGAAAAGTCTGTCTTTAGCATGCAGGTATCGGTAGTTGTTCACCATAATAACCCACAATATGTGAAGGCCCCGTTAAGTTGTGGGGGAGGGCAACTGAAATAATCCCATAGACCAGAACCAAACCTGAAAATATTCTGAATAAAATTTGGGCTGTGCATGTTCAAGCAGTCTGACCTATTGCTGCTCACGACAGTGTTTGGACAGGATTTTCAAGGAGTTTTGTCAAAGCCAGCAGCCAGGATGACACTTGCATGACTTCTAAGAGTCTGAACTGATTTCTAGGCAGCCAACCATAAGCTCTGGATAGGAGACCTCTGAAGTGCTTTGGTAAATTGGGCCAGACTTCAGAGGTGTAACAGCAACACTGTAGTGTTTAACTTGTTGTGTGGATTCATAATGTTTTGAACAGCTGCTGTTAAAATATGTTTTCCTGGATTGTAAGATTCTGGTGATACAATCTTCTGCTAATTCTGCATTCAAACAGTGGTGGGGAGTAGGCAAAGAGGATCTAGCTAAAAAGCGGGAGTAACCAGTGATGCTCCCTCGTTGTCCCTGGTAAATCTACATCTAGGACTTCCTATTCTCTAACTGGCTTTGAATCATTTATAATGATAACATGGTTCAAATAAAAAGGATTCTTCTCATTTGGTTTAAGAGAAATCTATCCAGGTCTGATACTTGATATATTTTTGTCTATCTACAGCATGGACAGTTACACCCGAGCTTCTGTCCTGGCCTTCTTTGATAACCGTAGGAGAAATATATGCATTTCTAAGGTATCTTAAGCAGATTTTAAACACAAGTCAGGTTCCCTGAAAAGGTATTTCTTCCTGATGGCTATAAAAGGATAATAAAGTGAATACACCAGACACAGATGTCTGCATTTTGGTTATCTAATATTAAGGAAAAAGTCCACTCAGTCTGCCTCAGATTCTTATCTGCAAAATTGCTGCTTCATGTATTATGACTTATCTTGAAATGTTTAGTCTTTTAAGCTTAGTGTTCTGCATTTCTCGTTACTGAATTGCATCCAATTTATTTAAATGCTTTCCCTAATTTGTCAAGATCTTTTTAAGTCTGTCCTCATATATGTTTACAGACCCTCACAGCTTGATGTCATTGGAAATTTAATAAGCACACTACACTATTTAATCATTGACTACCTACTCAATGATTCAAGTCACTAATGAGAACATTGATGAGAACTGGGCACAAGACTGACCTCTGCAGAACAGTACTCAATATGTAATGCTAGCCAACAAAAAAACGTTAATAACTACTGAACGTGGTTTCCTAAACATTTGTGTATCTGCCTGATAGCAATTTCACGAAGACCTCACTTCCCCTTTTTTTTATGAAAATGTCACACAAAACAGTTAAAAACAGTAGTGAGGTCCAGGTATAAAATATATACTATTCTGCACACTCAGTACTTCTTAACAGCAGAGAAGGAAATTCAGAGGGTGTGATATGCTCTTGACAAATTTGTCAAGAGATGTTCGGAGTTATGGCATTTGTCTTCCTAAGTNACTAGTTGTTACTCATCTTTTTGCTATTTTTGGGGTGTTTACAAAAATATATCTTTTCACACTTTTATTATCGCAGAAACTGAAGTTAAGATATCTGGTCTGTAATTTCCAATCTCTCCCTTACCCCTCTTAAAGATAAACTTTATATTTGCCCTCTTTCCCTCACTGGCTTGCTCTAGATTAAGCAGCTCTATCTATCTGTCTGAGCAGCCTTTCTAGGCCTCCTTCTTACGGAAACAGACACTGAGGAGAAAAATGTAACAGAAATTTTTGTCTATCTCCAGATCTTGCCCTGATGCGGATGTACACAGCATGAAAATAAAAAGCAATAATGCTAGTTTTGTCTAGAGATTATTAGGTGAGCCGCATCACCAGTGATGGGAGGGTAATTTTTATTTGTATCATGGTTTCAGCTGGGATAGAGTTCACTTTCTTACTAGCAGCTAGTGTAGTGCTGTGTTTTGGATTTGGGATGAGAATAGCATTGGTAAAACACTGATGGTTTTGGTTGTTGCTAAGCAATCAAGGACTTTTCTGCTCCTCACATTGCCCCACCAGCGAGCGGGCTGGGGGTGCACCAGAAGTTGGGAGGGGACACAGCCAGGACAGCTGATCCCAACTGACCAAAGGGATATTCCATACCATATGTTGTCATGCTCAGTACATAAAGCTGGGGGAAGAAGAAGGAAGTGGGGAGATGTTCGGAGTTATGGCATTTGTCTTCCTAAGTAACCATTACGTGTGATGGAGCCCTGCTTTCCTGGAGATGGCTGAACACCTGCCTGCCATGGGAAGCAGTGGATGAATTCCTTGTTTTACTTTGCTTGCGTGCACGCGCGGCTTTTGTTCTACCTATCAAACTATCAAACCTATCAAACAACTATCACAACCCACGAGTTTTCTCACTTTTANGCATACGGCTTTTGCTTTACCTATTAAACTGTCTTTATCTCAACTCATGAGTTTTTCCTTAATTTTACTCTTGATTCTCTCCCCCATCGCAACAGGGAACAGTGAGCAAGTGGCTGTGTGGTCCTAGTTGCTGGCTGGGGTTAAACCACAACAATTAGCTTCAGAAAATTAAAAAGTTTAATTTAATTCAGTAGTCTCTACCCAGTTCTTCTCTTTTGCTCTCTGAGCTTTTGCCCCTTTACCAAAGGTCTCAGTTTTACTACACAAACCCACATAAGTGTTATGCAAAGCAAGGTTTTCCATTTTATAATGCCTAGTAACGTCCTGGTCATTGGTCATTTTAAAGAAATATGTTTATATATGCAGTGGGATTGATTTTAATTCATCCTAGGAAGGCAGTGTAAACTCATTGAAAATTCACACCAAAGTCACTTTATAGTAAGATATATAAGGTCCGTGATGACTCTTTCTCAACTAAAATAAATTTAACTCAGTGCATTCTTCTTACAAATGAAACAAGTTTTGTCATTTAGGCTATTTATAACACAGTTGTCTCTCTACCATTCATGGAATAATGGTATCTTAACAACTTCAATGAAAAAAAATCTACTCTGATCTCTGAAAAATTCTCTATAGGACCAGTTGTTGTTCACAATGACTCTGTATGTGATAAATACTTCTAAAGTAAACTGAAATAGCTGTTTATAGAGCGTTGTCAAAAAAGTTTTCAAGAGGCATCAGATACCGTGAGGGTATGGGAGTGGTCAAGCACTGGAACAGGTTGCCCAGGGAGGCTGTGGATTCTCTGTCCTTGGAGATGTTTAGACTGGACCCAGCTGTTTAGACTGGACCCTGAGCAACCTGCTCTCACTGCACCTGCTTTGAGCTAATCAAAGTCAAATGAGAAATAAAGAACATATTTTAAACAGTGAGATTGACTAGCCACACTCTTGATGTCTGAATACTATTGCAAAGGTATGATTATGTCAACAAATGACTGATCTCAACAAACATAACTGAATAATATTCTAGGGATTATGTTGTGCTTAAAATCAAGATGAACACTTGGTTTCTTTTGCAGTCAGAGCAAACATAGCACTATTCTGAAAGAATTGCTTTATACTTCTGATTTCTTGTTTTGTCTAATCAGTTGAAAATATTTTCCATTTACATTTGTTTTTACTTTTCCATGTTCATTGTTACTTACAGAGATCAATATTGAATGTTGTAATTTCTAGAAGTAAACAGTTACTTCCATTTACAAGAAACATTGCAGAAATTTTGAATCATATTTCCTGAACATAATGAAAAAGCAAGCTATCGTTTAAGTAATATTACAGTTGAAGAAGACAGAAAATAATACAGGAATAACAGGAAATTCTGCACTGCCATTTTTAAACCTCCAAATAATTTCCCGTACCATTTGGAATCTACCTTATAATAAATGAAGTCACTTTTATATTATTCATCACTAAAAATTCTAGAGGGCTACTTTTGCTTCTTTTCATGACAGTCTACCTTTTCTTTTTTTTTTCCTTTGCTATCACTGTTTATACTTCTGGGGAAAATAATTTGACATTCGAGTCAAAAAATGAATATGGAACAATTTGACAGATCACTCTGGGAAGATCAGAGAAGCTCCATTACATGGAGAAAACAGAGATAAGACAAAGACCAGAGTTACCGAGTGGAGGGAAAGAAAAGACAGGTGCTAATTACTCTGCAGTTTCTTAAACTACACTTCATTTTGTATTTGAAAAGTAAAGCTATGTACTTATCCACATAATTTGTTAAGTGGTGTTTTTTCAAGATTTGATTGCTTTAATGAGCATGTAATTTCATTCACAGCTCCATCTACCTAATAAAGGGCAAGAGGATGATTAATTGTCTACTGTCTAGAAGAGAAATCATGTTAAATGACAAAATTCTGTGGGTTTTTACCTTTCATGTAGGAGGTACATGTAAGGGATGACTTGCCTGTTCAGGTCAGCTCGTAGGATTCTCCTTAACTAATTGCTCCTTCAGTCTCATTGGCTGATTTATTTATTTCTTTTTTATGTTCCTGTGCCCATTAAATTTTGAAAGCAGCTATTGCCTCACCTTGCACAAGCAGTGTCTTGATTACAGAAAGTTGTTCCTAAAAGTTTGGGGAAATCAGTTGGTACCTGCAGTGAGACACAAAACTGCATAAGAAGTAAATGGGTTCTCATGTTGATTTATAAACGTTGTGGGGTTTATAGTGGGTTATGACATCCTGCTCAGCCTATGTACAGTATATGTGTAATATTACATATATATAGTGAAGATACCGATCTGAAGGCAGGGTATGGGGACACCATCAAAAATAAGTGTCAGAAGAGGCACTGCAGACATTCAGTAGCTGGAAAATCTGACTGAAATGAACTGTTCCAAAAGGCCGTTTTTCTGCCTGGGCTGCGCGAGGCAGACAGACCCCACACAGGAGAGTTTCCAAGAGAACAGCATAGAGGTACACACACAGCAGATGTGACTCAACGTGTCTGTTGCCAGAGAGGTGCCATTTAGCTCTGACTATGAAATCAATTCCTCCTATTAGCAGCCTTACCAGAAAGCTGGCTGCCCTCTCTTGAAGATAAATGCTCTCACCAGTTCAGCAGTCCCTGTAGGCAGTGTGAAAAGACCACGTACACGGGAGTTTCAAAGAAAACATAAGCAGAAACCTACTGGCCAGTTTCAGTGTGACCAGCGTTGCCTTGGTTATGGCCAAATAAACACAAGGAAAGAGGCAGATGGGTGTAAGAGCACAATTTGCATGTCTTGCCAGAGGCAGTTCCCAAATGCACATTTGCAGGCAAAGATTTACATAACTTCTACCAGCTCTTGTCAAAGCACTTCTAACGAAGATGGGTCTCTGTAATGGTGAAAATATCCACCACTTTTCAATTTTTCCTCTCTCTGTAACTTTTCATAACTTCATTACCTCCATAGAAGTTAGAAAGGAAAAAGGACCTTCACCACCATTCCTATTTTTCATCAAATCTCACTCTAAAGATACTCTGCATGTTTATGAACAGAAATTCATCAAAATAAAAAATTCTATATGTTTTAAAAGATACACAGAATGAAAGTATGTCTTAACCACACATAGTTAGAGAATAAATACTTATATAAACTAAAATAAATGTGTTATTAATCACAGCATAATAAAATCGACCATTTTCAAAAGAAACATTACACATGATACAATGTATGATGGTTTTTAATATACAGAATTTGTTTACCTCTTTATAACTAGATGTACACTTTTAGCAATTAAAGAAATCAACAGATCCTTCACAACTGGCAGTATGAGCAAAACACCCTCTGAGACAAGTTTATATAAAATAGTGGACTTTTGTAATCAGTCCAAACTTTGGTCCTTTAACTCCTGGACAGCTAGGTTATGGTACTGAACATTTTCTGGGGAAACATTTTAGCTCTTTCCACTTCAAAAGGCAGCCAAACTTAGATTTTGAGAAATAAAATATTGAGTTAGTTATTGGACTTTTTGAAAAAAGCTAATACTAAAAACCTGCAGTCTTGTCCTTTAGCTGCATGAAAAATAGCAGAGAGATTAAGATGGGGGCCTAGAAAGCCAGAATAGGAAAAGGACAATTGCATATCACTGCTGTACATAGTGTCACAAAAATGAGAGAGAAGGGGAAAAAATAAATTAGAAAATAATCAGGGATATTCTCTGGACATCTCAGATGTTGGGCAAACTCTTAGAGTGGGCTTCTTTCCCCTGATTTTAGTCACATAAAAGTGAAGTACGAAGGCAAGTCATTTAGACTACCTCTATTGTCAATGAGGAGACATAGGCATATTGAAAAGAAGATTTATCCTACTTGGCTTTGATTCCATTATGGGATGAATCTGCTCATTAATGAAGCTGACTTTCTTTTTTGTTAAAAGGGGGTTGGCTAGAAAGATAACTTAAACTTTAACTAAATGAACAGGTGAAATAAGATGCCTAACTTTTAGATCAAGTCAGATGAAAGATGCTGTACTCGCTGCTGAAACAACAGAACAAAATGAAGTGAGATTGTTTTCCTAAACAAAAAATGAAAAAAAAATCAAAATAAGCAAATAATAAAAAATCAAACACTGAGTTGTTACAATCACTTTGTCCTGATCAGTAACATCTGTTTTAACAAGAAAATACTCCTTTTAAGATTAAAAAAAAAAGGAATGCAAATATCTGGTCTCTGAAAATTTAATACTATCTTTCAAAATCAGTCATTAATGGAAGTATTAACTGAATAATCTAGCTCACTAACATATTTAGTTTTTTTTATATAGATCCATTTGTAGTAAAAAGATTAAAAATGTAATGGGATTAATGCAACTAAATTAGATTTGCAGATTTGGCTCAGAGAATGAGTTCTGTAAAAATATAATAGGCATTTAGTATTTAGTTACTTCAGATAGGCTGTGGGTATACACAGAGAAATTATTTCTATTATACTACATTGGATATCACTGCTTGCTGAAGATTCAGTCTCTGTTCAAGATCGACCCAGAACAGACAACTGATATAGCTGACCGATTTCTCCACTCAAATTAAGTGTTGCAGATTCATGACAGGGCCACTTGGGATCTGTGCATGGAAATAAAAATCAATTCCACAAATTTGCACAAGGATACAACCCTGTTATATTCCCTTTTGCAATAGAAGCCATTTTAGAGTCACGTGATGCTGAGCAATGGACATTTTACGTAGATTTACAGCCTGGGTTTATCCAGGTTCTGTTCTAAATAGGACCTTAATTCACATTTAAAACTACCTGAATGTCTCACACAATTCTTAATTCATTTTTGCAGCATTCAAGTAGTATTAACAATTGATCCTTTTTCATGTGGAATTTCATCGAATCATATTAATTATCTACCTCAATTTCTCTGTCCTCCATTGGTAGTACTAACAAAAGAACTGGAAAACAGAGTGGAAATGATTGCTGAGAGGTTTCCTTCTTCTTCCTCCTGAGAGGAAGTACTACTTTCCATTGGTAGTACTAACAAAAGAACTGGAAAACAGAGTGGAAATGATTGCTGAGAGGTTTCCTTCTCTGTTTCCCATTTCAGGACAGGATAAACAATGACTAACGCAGGTGTTTATTTCCTGTGGTGCACCAAAATAAGGAAAAGAGGAAACAAGTACAATGACAGAGCCAAACAAACATTGCCCTAACCAAATTATTGCAGTTCGTAATAAATTAGTTAATATAGCCTGATTTTAAACGTATAATTTCCCACTGATTAATTTAAAGTGTGGTCCAGCTGGTGGCCTGCAGGTTGGATCCAGTCTGTGAAATTATCTCCAGCCGGCTCAGGAAACTGGATTTTGGCAGCAAATACCTTACCTGTGGCTTCAAACAACATAAACTACTGTTGCCACCACATTGCAGACAATGAACCTGCAAATAACACTGTGCCAGCACAGAAATGGCCGGCCATGGAGTAGAAGCTGTCAGCAAAACAAGATCAGACTACAGTGATTACAGAAGCTGAACCATTTGGAGATGTAAGATTACTGTGTGAGACACTATTCAGAAAGATGGATCAGATGTGGGTTTTATATTTTATGTCAACAGTCAGCAGTAAACTCGATATGCTCCATAACAGGTACTATGTTTGGTGAAATCCTTCTGTGAGTTTTTGGATATAAAATATGAAAGAGAGGTATCCATAGGTACTAATTGCTGCAATTTCTCATTCTTAACCTATCATTTTTGACACCAGTGAAAGAGTTCTACACTTGCCCAGAGCATATATCTGCAAAGTCTTTAGTAGTAAAGTTTATACTTGCTTGGGACAGGAATATATATGCATATTTAGATATTTATATATATTTATATATTACTGGAAAGTGAGGACCATGAACTCAGCTGACAAAGACAACCTGCCACACGATTTTCCACATGGAGAAAAAACGCCAAGGTAAATGCAACAATATTTCATATTTGACAAATTTTAAAACCGATTGTACTTTAAAGCCTTAAATAGTCAACAATCTGCTAGTCTGGCTCTACAAAGATTAATTTCAGAACCCGGTGCTGAACATGAATCTTAAATTCTTTAACATTTCATGTTTACTGTCCGTCTTCATGTTTAATTTCTGTACAACAGAAAAGCCTGAAAGAGTTAAAAAATTGCAGAGAAAATGCTAAACCATACACTCCCTACATAAAACAGAAATAGATCCAGGTAGCTGGGCATCACAATTAACGCTACACTGGCAATAATTACAGTGAACTTACAGGACACGTCAGTTCTGAACTCAATTCCATAAGAATTTCTGTGGCTTGTGGTCTGAATCTTATCCCAGTTTTAATACTGAATCTGTCAAAATGCAGAAGTTAAAAGCATCAAATCTAGTCAATTAACTTTTAAAAAAAAAAGCATAATAAGGCAAAAAGAAGCATTTCTGAGAAGCACCTAGCTGAAGAAATAAAACTTAATAATAAGACTTTGCCAGGAGCATGAGAAGCAATGAGCTAATCAGGGTCAGTAATCAAAACACAAAAAAGAGAACTCAAGAGGGATCACAGCAGAAATGCTACATGGATTTTGTAAAGATGTTCCTTATGGAGGAGAGCAGAAATGCTTTCTGGATCATAGGGGTTCCATACAGAATCGTCCCAATTTGTGTGGAAGTAGAATTGGTTTCAAAACAAAGTCATGCAATAAACAAGACTACAAGGTATCCGACCAAGGCTTCTCAGGAGTATAAAGCACACTGTTTCTGAACAGCTGATGGGCACTTGCAATCATCACATACTGGGTTTGGCACAAGGTGGGTCTGTTGTCTAGCTGCATTTTAAAATATCCTTATGAACAGGAAAAATGTTTTTTTCAGAGTTTGAAACATTTTTATAAATATTTCCCCCTTTAAGTATTTTGAGTGGGATTAGAAATGACTGCTTGTTTGTTCATTTGTTATTTTCCACAGAATTCAATAGGAAAATATAGGAGGTTTTTTGTATTACTAAACATATGCTCACATAAATAGTAATAACTGTAATTATGCAAAGGAAACAAAGTATAACAAGTCACGGTTCATTTATTATAACCACTGCCCTAATAGGGGGCAGTGTAAAGTAATGGTTAAGTATAAGTAAACACTTGATGGAAACATTAGAATATAGAGAATTGAAGTGCACTGCTCAAAGCAAAGCAGAAATTAGAAAGTAAGTGACCTTAGAGCCCAGGACTTCTAATCTCCCAGTCTAATTCCCAGTCAGTCTTCTAATTTCAGAGAGATTTGGGTAAGTGTCTTTCTCTCCCCAGGAGATAAAAAATAATAGTTTCAAGAACCTCGTATACACAATGGAAGCAAATCTGAGGACAAAAAAGAAGAATATATAATGCTAGGGTTAACTCTAGAACAAAAAAAATAATACAGTAGTAATGATCTATCTCACAATAATGTCTGCCATCCTTGAAAACATTATACAGGGAACTGATTGGCCATGCTTATTTACTGGGTGAATAAAAGTGTTTTCCTTTCATGCACAAGCTATAACCACTGTCTACCACAATTCCTGTTTTTTCCTCAGGTTGCTATTGGCTTATACAAAAAATCTACCGACCCAGTCCCACACCTATGGCTACAGAAAACATTCCCTTCATATTTAGCTTCTAACCAGCGAAGTTTCTTACCTCAAATCACCTCTGAACCTTGCAGAATGCACCCTCCATTGCTTCTGCAGTGAACTTGTGAACAGAAGCTACCCTAGTCCCCACGACTTCCAGTTGCTTTGTTATCTACCACACTAGCAAATTCCTTGCAAGCGGTCTGTGAAGACTGGTCTACAGCTGGGCTTTTAACACCCCGGCAGGTGTGACCACAGAATTACGGTTTTATTGTTTTAGGACATTGTTGTATTTTGGATAGGAGTACTGAGATAAGAATGCGTGATAACACATATATATATCAGATCTCATAATTATTCAGAAGTAGCCAAAATTCAGTCTCTGATTTAATCCACTGTTAAGCATATTCATTACGTTTCTTTTTACTCAGTAATTAAGTTTCCCAAAAGTCTGAAGAGAAGTGATACTATGGCAAGAACAAATTAAATCACAACATTTGTAAGGTCTGATCCTCTCTTCATTAGAGGGCTCACCTTTAACCTTCTTATGTTTTAAGCTGTATTTCTTCACCATTCGACCAGTTGCAACAGTTGGAAAACCTGTATTTTTTGTAAATAAATGGAATACAGGCATATTTTTCGTCTAACCACATCTCTGATAGACCACTGTCACGTTGCCATATTTGTTTAAATTTTCCTAGGAAAACCTGGCCTTGTTCCAGAGATAAGTGTTACTATTTCAGTCTTTCTCCGTGAAGATGCTAAAAGCATCTATTAGACGTTTTTGAACAAAGAGTTAGCAGAGGCTGCTGCTGGGGTTTTCCCTTTCTCTCCATTTACAAATCTCTGTTCTTCGGCCAAACCAACATCACGAGGGAACTGGCATGCATCCCAGGAGCTCTTCATCCCATGCTGGAGGACCGAACGGAGGAGGGCTGCACTGGGGGTCCTGAGACATGTTCCTCCCTGCTAAGTCCTATCCCAGTACAACCACTCTTTTCATAGGGTTCCCCTGAATTTGAACACTGCATCTCTGATCTTGTCCAAAACTTCACAAAGCAGAAGGGATAGACCTCACTTTTAAAAAGAGTGGAGGCAAAATGGGACTGCTTCCATCCCTCTCTGTGATGATGGAGAAGCCATGCAAGTAGTGTTAGTGTGGAAAACATGAGACTTCAACATAGTAGTACCAATAATTTGGAATCATTTGATGCATAGATTTAGACATAGAATTCTGTTGCGGTACACTGTCTGTCACTGATCTCTACAAGTTCCATTTTGTCGTGGTTTGAGGTAAAACTATGTTTATAGTTGATGCCAAGGAATGGTATGCAGAGAGGCTCTTGCTTATACTTATTGCTATAACACCCAAGGCAGCTAACTTTGTTACTTGACCCGTTGGAGGGTCAGAAGCAGAAAAGCGCAGTGGGTCACATCTGCGGGGAGGAGCGGGCAGGACAGATGACCCAGAACTGACCAACAGGGTATTCCATCCCATCTACCTCAGGCTCAGTATAAAAGCTGAGGGATCAAAGGGTCAGCCCTTTTTCTTCAGTGGAAGATATCCAAGAAGGACTCTGTCTATTCATCTGTCTTTGTTCCCGATCCTGAGTGCAGATCCGGAATCCAGCTCCCGTCCATCACTGAGTCCAGTCTGGGACTTCCCAATGCCAGTCGGTGATGTGATTGTCATCCTGGGAGCTCAGTACGGTTTTGTATATGTTGTGCTGTGCTGAGAGGGCCAAGGGAGTGCTGTTTGACAACAAGCTGATCATGAGCCAGCAATGCACCATTGCAGCAAAGGAGGCCAACAGCTTCCTGGGCTGCATTAGGAGGAATGCTGCCAGCAGGTCAGGGGAGGTGGTCATTCCTCTCTAGTCAGCCCTGGTGAAGCCACACCTGAAGTGGTGGGTCCAGTGCTGGGGTCCCCGGTATAAAAGAGACATGGACATAATGGAGAGAGTCCACTGAAGGGCCACAAAGATGATAAAGGGACTGGAGCATCTCTTTCATGAGGAAAGGCTGAGAGAGCTGGGACTGCTCAGCCTTGAGAAGAGAAGGCTCAGGAAGAATCTTATCAATGTGTATAAATACCTGAAGGAAAGGTCCAAAGAGGATGGAGCCAGGCTGCTTTCAGTGGTGCTCAGTACAGAACCAGAAGCAATGGGCACAAACTGAAATACAGGATATTCTGTATTAATGTGTGGAAAAAAAATTTTGTACTGTGGTGGTGGCCAAACAGCAGCAGAGGTTGCGCAGAGAGGTTGTGGCATCTCCATTCTTGGAGATATTCAAGCCCTGACTGGACACAACTCTGAACAATCTGGTGTAGGTGACCCTGTTTGAGCAGGGGTTGGACTGGACAATCTCCAGAGGTCCCTTCTCACCTCAGCAATTCTGTGACTCTTTGTAAAAGAAGACAATTAATAAGCATTATGGAAACTATTATGATCTCTGGCGATTTAAGCATTTGCTTTAATGAGACAACAACAATGTTTGACAATTTGTGTCAAATTGTCAGAGGAAAGATGAAAGGTTAGTGCGTAGAAGACACAAGGCTCAATTAATAACTAAAATCCCTGGTTGCAGCCAGACTGTAATACCCTAGAGGGCAAATTCAGACATGTATATAAAAAGCATATCACTGCACACCATACCCAGTGTTTAACACTTTAGTGGGGCAGAATCTGAGACTGCCAGACTGCTCAGAGTCTGGGATAAAGGAAAAAGGAGAATTATAGGATGTGCACTACAAGATAGCTTAAAAAGCCATTTATGTATGATCAGCCTGAATACAAAAGGCTAAGCTTTTTTCATTAGCTATTATTTTAAAATCCATTTCACAGAAGATATAAACCATTATGTCTGACATCTCGTGTGCTCAAAAATCAGGTTCTAACAGTGGGCTTCTGCTTCATATGTTTGCATTACTAAGATTCTATCTCATGCTTTTTCCTCTGGCATACCATGGTGAATTTTTGGCATTTTTTTTCCAGCAAAGGCAACACCACCACACAGCAGGACCCCCAGTTCAAAGAAAGATCCATTAAGAGGTATTCCCTGCACCAACACCTGGCACCACTGTCCCTCCTTCCTCACTTACGGTCATTCTGCAGATGCGCTTTCCTGAGGCATCTAATCCACTGAGGTGTTGAACACCAGAGATTAATTGATAGCAGTCAAGACTCAGTAGAAATTCAGCTCCACAGTCACCAAAACCACCATATTCTCCAATTTAGAAACACAGATCTTCTAACCTGTTCTACCTACCAACCTACCTGTTCTAGCTACCATTTGCTGCTGGCAGTAACTGATGTGCCTGTGTGGGCTGAGGAAACTTCTTCCTGCCAAGAAGCTAATAGTGGGTGGGAGACAAAAGTAAAAACAAGACACAGCTATTCATAATTCTCAACCCAGGAATTTCAAAAATAGTATTCTATATTTACCAACTTGGTCTTTTACATATGAACTATTTTATTATTTTTTTTATAGAAAAGAAATATATTTGCTTTAATACTTTAATCTTTGCCTGAGATGTTGAAATCTTCCATCCTTTTCTCTCCTACTGTTGTTACTAAAATAGTCATTACCACTGTCCATGCACTAAGAGCTCTGCAGTCCAGGAGTAGCATTTCCATTGCTTGTGTTTTATCACAAATATACCCATTACTCCATTTTCTTTCTTGATTTGATGAATTGCCATTGGAATTACGTTGAAATTCAAACAAAACGCAGACTGGAGCTGACCTGTGCATCCTCGGTTGGGTGCGCTGCCTTTGAAGAACAAACAGGTGTGAAGAGCAGTTAAAGTGATTTCATTCAGTGAGGATGGTAAGTATGACACAACTATGCTACCAAGATGACGGCTGAAAAAAACTGGTGCAACAGCGATTTGTGTACCTCAAGGAAATTTAACCCTCGGTGAGAATACTCCATTCTGAGCTGTCGATTGCTGCATGATCTTCCCAGCAGATCTCAAGCAGTTTGAAATTACAGATTTCCTTTTACAGAGACTAAACCAAAGCATGTAGAAAGACAATGGCTTGCTTTAGGATACCGCAAGACTGGTGGCAGAGGAGGGCTTAAGGTATTAAGCATCCCAGACTGCTACTGTCTCCAAAAATAAACTTTCTTTTTTTTTTTAAGTTGAGATACAAACATAACTATACAACTCCAGAAGAGTAAGGAACAGAGCTATTCCTTAGCAGGCTCACCTTCAGCTTGATAAAATGAGAGATCAGAAAAATAATGCCAAGGGGTGAAGGTCCTGGAGGAGGTTTCCCAGGACACAAATGGGCACAAAGCCAGTGAAAGGGGCTGTGCGCAGTGAGGACAAATGGGTATAGAATCATAGAATCATAGAATGGTTTAGGTTGGAAAGGACCTTGAAGATCATCCAGTTCCAACCCCCCTGCCATAGGCAGGGACACCTCCCACTAGACCAGGTTGCCCAAGGCCACGTCCAGCCTGGCCTTGAACACCTCCAGGGATGGGGCCTCAACAACCTCTCTGGGCAACCTGTTCCAGTGCCTTACCACCCTCAAAGTGAAAAACTTCTTTCTAAAATCTGGCAACACAGTGAGAACAAATATTTAAAGCTTGACTTGAAGGGGTTTTGTACAACTCCCATTGCCTTTCCACCAGCTACAGTGGCATCTGGCTCAGAGCAGCAGGCAGCATGCTGTTGATGGGTGGATTTTACAGAACCATGGAGGCTGACAAGGAGCCCAGGTTTGATGAGTTTTGGTACCATAAAAAAAGAAAAGTGCAAAGGATGGATACTAGGCAAAGCTGTAAGTGGGATATACTGTAAGTGGTGACTGAAAATTCATGTAGACGGTTGCAGCTTGTCAGGTCTTTGGAGTTGGAGCCTTAAAGCCAAGAAGAAACAGAGGGAATGGGACAAATGCTAAGTGTATTCGAATTACTTTAACATAAATGGAAGATTAGAAGAGAAGAAGAATTAAACAAATGAGAAAAAACATCATTTTAGTTTAACTAATTCTTTATATGAAACAGGAGATAAAACAAATATCAATTATTTATACGAAGCCACATCCATTGGCTTAGATTTTTTTAAAAAATATATTAATGAATATGGCTTTTACACATTTAAAATGTTTATTTAATGAAAATGAACCATGTGATGCATTAAGAAATGATTATTTAAAAATAGCAGCACTTTATGATGCAGAAAAAAGGCGGAATCTTAATAGCTGCTTTCATTTATATTTTATGTGCAAAAACCCCAGCATAAAAAATTTTTAAGAACCTGACTTTAACTAAATCAAAGTTATTCAAAGAAATGTTGCTTTCTCATTAAAAGAAAAAAATAATTACTTTCTTATGCTAAGAAAGTATTATCTACAGGTGAGAGCATGACACTGAAAATTAGAACACATGGCTGCTCTGTCACATTATCACAGATTCACTCTTTGGCATAGGAAGAGATTTTATAGCAACTTCACCTTAGCTTCTGTTAATAGTTAACAGAACCGTGTTAGTTGACCTCCTTTGAAAAACTAAACTTCTGACCTGGTATTTGTCTAAATACAGAGCTTCTGTTCCCACTGTCACTCACAGACGGTCCCAGCCCTGGAGCTTTACGATTCAACCTTTCACAGCGCCCTACAGGGAGCTATGCAGAGAACAGTCAGGTGAGCCAAAGCTGCCACATCCTAGAGAAAGCTGCTCTACCCCACGAACAATTTCCTATTCTGACCCCAAATGAAATAATAATTATAAAGGAAGGTCAGTAAAAGAGCCCCCTCTCCGGTTTTTGCCCATCTCTAGTGCAATTATTTATTCTATATTTTTTAATGTAATAAATACATTGGCAATTAAGCATCAATGAAACAGATGTACAAGAAAAGTTCACTATACTGAGCCTGCTCATGCATTTAGACTGTGATGTCCTGGTGATGCAGGGATTATGTTCTTTGTATGGCACATTGTAAGATACTATGGACACTTACAGGGTTTAGAACAGAATAATGAACTGCATTGCATTCACTGATTTATTATTAGGTGTCAAAGTTTTTCTAAATTAACTAATACTCACACAAGACATTTCCTCCCTATTTTGTGTGAAGCATGTTTAAAAGAAGAGATAAGCTTAAAATACAGCGTGCAGTCTGGGCGAGACATATACCTGCAAATTCAAAAGAAAAGGGACAAACGCGTGTACCCCCCGGCCCCCCACTATATGTAACACAACAACAGTCACGAACTTTTTTATTTGTTGGTGCTCATGACACAGAAACAGAACTGAACCTATTTCCTGTGCGCTCACTGGGCTGCATTATCCATGGATCACATTTAAAGTGGAACTAATAATTTTAAAATAACTGTCACAACTGTGTGCATGTCGAATTCAGTGACATGCACCCAGGGATGTGATTTGCAAGAAGCATCAAAGATGCCAATAGTTCATGGTTCAAAAATAGCTGGTCTTAGACCTTCAGTGGCTAAAAAACCTGACATCACCGAGTGAAAAGAAACAAGGTAAGAAAGCAGCTACATATAGAACTAACATTTATGCTTGACTAGAGGCGGTGGGGACGTAATAAAACTGGTTAGCTGATGAGAGACCCTACAGGAGTTTTTCACAAAAACAGGAAAACAGCATTAAACTGACATTTACTCAGCAAGCCACCAACCAGAAGTGCTTGGGGCACCCCCTACACTGAAGCAAAATGCCAGAGCTGTATAATGATTAGACTTTGATGGATCCCACTGACGTCCCAAAGGCTGTTCTGTTTCTATTTTTTATTTCTTTCATCTGATCCTTATCCATAATTTGACAAACTATTTTAAGTGTCTATTTTCCTTGTGATTTATATATTCCAGGCTCACCAAATTAATTCAGCACTTCACCCCATCACCGATCACACTTAACAGTTGTATAACTGTTAAAGCAACACCGTAATCGGAAACCCTGCCCGTTTAGTAGTGACAAAATCTGAGCACTTTAAAAGTAGTGACAAACGTACGCTTGCAGTCGAGATCCCCCCAATTTGTATGCTCCTAAAGTCACATTCTACCACTATTTTCTTCTACTCTATTAAGTTCCAGTGACTGAAATAGGAAGAGAAATTAAAAAAAAAAAAGTAACTGTGAAAGTTCTGCGGAGAATTCTTCAAAGTGGTTTTCTGAGCACCGAGAGACGGGTGGTTGGCTGGTATAAATCAGTATATGTCCCCCTTAGTCAGGGAAGCTCATCCCATTACTGAGTGTGTGACCCAGTCTGTGTCCTGATGAAGCTACAGTACATTGCTGAGAGTCATCCGTGGAAAAGCTGTTGTCCCTCCAGCAAAGCACAAGGAGAATAATTTTCTGCGGGACCTGATAAAATGCGACAGTCTTCAACTTCTGAGCTCCTTCACTGCCTTGCATTTCTGTGGATGGTGCACTGGTGGTTAGCTGGCGTATTTCTGAATTTGATCAGGTCTTTATTTAAATGGAAGAGCACTTTTATCAAATTCCTTATTAATTTGTTGTTTAAGAACCGTAAAGGCAAGTCAAACTACCTTTTACGTACACTGAAGAGAGCCAGGTTAAACCTAGTAAATTGTTGGTGACCTACTTAGCATTTACAAAGGTCTTGTGTTTCAGCCTGCTGCTCTCTCACTGTGTTATGACTTAGAGCACCTCCAGAACTAAGAGTTTCAAACAAAATATCACCCAGTCCTAGTTAAATCAGAGCCGAGGCATAAACTTGAAAACTCTGATTGCACCATTACTACCTGAAGAAAAATATGGCCTCTCAGACAACCAAGGTCCAGCACACCAGAAATTATTGCTATAAGAAGTTTGAAGGGGACTCATAAACAAATCTCAGTGAATATTCTGCAAAAGCAAAGGCAGACAAAGAACACGTATCTCAAATATTGATGATCTTTGACTCAGTGATCACTATCATCATCATAAAGGTCTTTCTTTACTGGGATAAAGGACTGGGGGAGAAAAGCTTTTGTGCAGAAAATGTTTTTGCTGTATTGAAAGATGTGACCAGCTGAAGAGAATAAAACATCTGGAAGATGCCATTTATGAGGAAAGATTTTCAAGTATTTAGACCGTTGGTTCACAGAAGAAAGGAATAAATTGTTGGATTTTTTTTTCTTTGCTCTGAATGGCATAAGTAATGGGCTTAAATTGTAGCAGAAGACATTTAGCTTTCTAATAGAATGGATAATCCATGGGAAATGCAACATGTCCATCATTTAAACAAGAATAAACATCTATCAGAAGCTGTTAAAGTACAGGTGAGTCTGCTTTGGGGACATAGAAATAAACCAGGTGAATTTCTGTAGCCTGATTTTTACTATTCCATACCACAAAAAGCGATTGTCAAAAAACCTGGGATTTCTCAGAAACAAAATTTGTTTATGGGTATCCTAAGTTAACACAGAGGTCTAATCAGTGAGTTACACCGTTTTTTCTATATTAAAGAGCAGATTGAATTAATGAGTAGGGTTCACCTGTCTGCACGTGCAGTTAATGCAGGATTCAGCTGTTCAGACATAGTAATTTAGTGCCTTTTCAGCCACTGCACGACACCCCGTTTGTTGTCTGGTTGCTGCTGCAGAGCGGTACGTGTCTCCCATGGATCTGCCAGCCCCACACACATCTGGGACACAGACAGCGTCTCACGGGGAACCCAGATACACCCTGCAGCGAGGGGCTGCCGGGGGTAAGCTGGGAACCAGCACAGCCCCGTACAGTTACCCGCAGAGAAGCAGCTATGACCATTTGGCATAGCCTGGCACATCCTCCCGTCCCTCCAGCCAACACATGAGAAGGACACGGGTCTCCTCAAGGCCCTGGGTGAGATATCTGGAGCCTTACGGGTGGTACTAATGCTTATATGCAAGCGAATGAATTGAGCTCCTAGTGTTTAAGGCAAGAGTGGAGCTATAACATGCTGCCCAATCCCTCTTTCTATACCTGTAAGATATTTTGAAATCATGCTATTGCAACCTCTTCTGAAATCATTGAATAAATTATACTTCAAACAATGACCAGCTCTGTTTTAGAACAATGTATCCATACATATTTTTACTTTTGTACCAGTCAGAAGAAACAACTTCAACATCTTAGGTTTGGAAACATTAAGTCAAAAAAGAAATTGCAGCTCTGAGATTTTTATGATTTTCCCAACTCCTGTGCCACTACCATCATAGCTTTTTAGTGGCTTTAATTTTCTTTACGACAGACTTCTGTTTGCACAATAGATCATTAGGAAATACTTGGTTTAAAAACAGGATTTAAAACTATAAAACCAGTGGTAAGTTGTTAAAGCTTACTAGGGATATGCTGGAGCAAACATATAACATGCAAAGAAAATGAGAAAAAAATAATCAACTGTAATTTCGGTAGGAAAGTAGATACTTTATGAGCTGCTATACCTATCAGTATTCAGAATCCTATTCTGTCTGCTAGTCAGGGGAGAGATGAGGAAAGATGAGAGGGGCATACTCTGAGACAAATATATGAAAACTTCCCTTTATTTTTTGTTATAATAACATTTGAACTTCCAGGTCACTACCTACTAAGGTTAGCACAGATTTAATCCACTAATATTAAATATTAATGTTTTATCTTTCTCTTGCATTTTAAATCAAAATTTAAAAGTCTGTTTGTTCCCAGAAGCTTGCCACAAAGACCAGAAGCCATTTTTTTAAAACATAAAGCCAATTTTATTAATTAACAGGAAAATCTTCAGCATAATAGCTTTTGGATTTCTGTAACTTCCAGAATAAGAGCAGAGATAATTCTCACTGAGCTCCCGCTGGCTTCTTTTGGAACTGTTTATTATGATACTACTGATTAACAACAGGACAAACAAAACTACGTCAGTATTATTTTTTCATAATTGCCTAATTCTGGCTGACAAAAAAAAAGTGTGAAACAGATAATTAGTTAAATCGTCCACTAGAGGATAAATCTGAAGGTCTGTATCCACACATATTTTTACTTTTGTACCAGTCAGAAGAAACAACTTCTACATCTTAGGTTTGCAAACATTAAGACAAAAACGAAATTGCAGCTCTGAGATTTAATGTTTCTTATCTCCTTTTTCAAATGTTTTCCAGTATTTTCTGTAACTCTTCTGAAGACTTCAGGAATTTAAAATTTAACAAGGATCTGATCTTGACATTAAATAATCAAAATTATTCCTCTGCTATTCTAGACATTTATTAGACCTATGGAAGTTGATAATACAATGAAATCTCCTACAAATGTAAAGGAAAGTTGAGATTACTGGAAACAAGGACATGTGGGTTAGCCACATAATCAAGTAGGCTAGAAGGGATCTCCAGAGCTCATATAGTCCAACTTCCTACTCAAAGCAGGTCCAGGGAAAACAGATTTAATCCAACATGTTTGGATAAAGGACAGCTGTCAGAAAATGTTCAAGACTTACAGTCATTCTACAAAAATACACCTCCTTAAAATAAAGTGTTTATGAATAGCAAAGCAAGAACATATATTAACTAGAAAGTAAGGAGCGATTTATTTTCTTCAAGAGATTAATTTCGTGCTGGAATGATCCAATGTACTCTGTAGAAGGAACATGAAGGCAATAAACACAGGAAGTAATAATTGAAGATTAAAGCTTTTGTTACCTTGGGCAGGTTAGAATGCACTTGTGCAGGTTCCAGTAATATAATTATAACTACACTGCATAAAAGTGTGAGAGCTGAAGTACCATTATATAGTTCTCATTGTTGTTTGAGATGATGAGTAATAGGCAGTTAGCCTGTTTTAGCATCCTGTTTGAAGATTAAAGCCTGGATAATAAGAAATAACTCTTGTTTTCTTCCTACCATACACTGGTGAAACACAATAAAGCTTTAATAAGCAGACGTATGTTCAGAAACCATGGTGACAAGCATGCTACAAAGAGATTAATAAACTAGACAATTAGGTAAATTTCAGCTTCCAAACCTCAGCAAAACTGTAGACACAAAGGGACAAAGAGGAATTTTCTAGGGGAAGTTCACACTATCACAACGTAGCTGATAGTTTGTCAATAACTTCAGAGTGCAGTTAAGGAAGCCATGCAACCACTGGAGAACTGAATTTATACCTCAGTAAAGCATTATAGACTTGCGTTAATTTTGGAGTCAATGATGACTTCTACAATAAAAGGCAAGATGCTTACGTGGATTTGTCCTACCTTTTTTGCCAGATCCTGTTTCTCAGCTGTGACAGTAGCCGAAGCTCAGATTTGAAGTACGCATATTCTGATGTAATAGTAGTCTGTTAGCTGGGAAGTGTTAGCATAAAGTTTTTGAATCAATCACAGAAGGAAAAAATTCTCTAAATTGAGATCTGTACTTATAAGATTAAACTTGTTTACCTTTGAATGTTTTGACTGCCCAGTAGATTTTGCTCTGAAGAAGATGTCAGAAAGAGAGAGGTTTGCTCTACTACCTGAAGGACACATGCCCAACTCCCTGAAGCCATATTTCTGTTTCTCCAAACACCACAAATAGGTTTTTGCTCCTTAGAAAGAGTAAAAAGAAGGCATGACTCTCACTTGGAAAGTCCTTTGAACAAATCAGTTATACCAAGGTTCTGTAGTCTGGAGGTGTCACAGGTGTGTCTTATAAACTGCTGAAATTTAGCACAGACTGAAGACCTACTGATGCAACAGGGCAGGCACAAGGTCCTGCACCGGGGAAGGAAGAGCTCCCTGCGGTGGTGCTGGCTGGACTTGACTGGGGGGAGCAGCTTTGTTGAAAAGACACTGGGGGTGTTGGCAGACAGGGAGCGAGCATGAGCCAGCAGAGTGCCCTGGCAGCAAAGAGGGCCAACAACATCCCGGGCTGTGTGACCAGAAAAAATAGCCAGAGATGGAGCAAAGTAATCATCTCCCTTTACTCAGCACTCCTTAGACTGCATCTACAATATCACGCTACATTTTGGGCTCCCCAGTACAGGAAAGACATGAATAAACTGGATTGGGTTTAGTGGAGGGCCACTAAGATGGTCAGGGACTGGAGCACTCACCCTGTGAGGAGAAGCTGAAAAACCAGGGCTGGTTCATCCCGGGCCAGAGATGGCTTTTGAGGTACCTCTCAGCAGCACCCCAGTACCTCTGGGAAGATCAGTAAGAAGAGGGAGCCAGTGTCTTCACAGCAGGGCACACCAGGAGGTTGAGATATAATGGGCAGAGATAAGCCTGAGCAACCTGTTTTGAGTACACAGCTGACCCTGTCTTGAGCAGGAGGTTGGACTAGACACCCACCTCTCAATGTCCCTTCCAGCCTGATTTATCCTGTGATCCTATCTGTTCCCAGAAAAGAAGCTGAAGAGTAGAAAGGATCGCAGCTAACATGAGTTAACAATGTTTTGCTGTTACCAAAGCAGCCAAATCATCCTGGGATGTATAAAGAGGAGCAGCCTTGCAAGACTCTTGCAGAAAAGAGAATAGTCTGCCCTCTGCTTCAGTTGTGAGTGGGAATAGCCTTAAATGGTAGTGATAGATTTAACAGCTATGTGTTCCTCCTTGCAAATTATATTGCTTAGCCATTCCCTATTCTGGAGTACACATAAAGCCTCATTTATAGCTTTCATTCCCTTTATTTGTGTTATCTTTCTGGTATTTTCTGTCTTGTTTTTTTCTCCAGATATTTGAGCTAATAACAACAATAATAAAAGCTTTTATTTTACTCTAAACCACTGGAGGTGTGATAAGGGATCGGTGAAGAGAAAAGGGAGTCTGAAACAGAAGAGAATTCAAGCTTTGAGGTTTTTTTGGCAAGGAAAATTGTGGTGCTGTTGTACCTTGGTACTGACAGAATATGCTTTAAATAGTTTCAAAAGCGGCTATAAAATTAGTTACGTCAAAATAGACACTTCTGTTATATTTAACATAATATCAAAAAATGAGGAGGAAGAAAATTAGCTGTGGATCAGCAGAAGAACTATTCTTTCTTGCAAAATCAAGTGTAAGCATTGCAGCTCCTAGGCTCAGGATTACAGTCACTGAATAAAGTCATGCACTTCAACAGGTTTAATCTCAGAAATGCTGATTTTATCGCTTATGTCTGATATGAAGTCAATCTTTATTGGATTCTACAAGAGCGGACACATTCAGTAGGTGCTTTTACTAGTCTAATTTACTTTCAAGACCATTCTCAAGCCAGATTTGTATTTCTAGATAACAGAAGGGCTAGCCAGAATGCCTGTAGAGAAAAACCTACTCTTGCTAAATGGGCACTCTATGGAAATGAGGGAGATTTGTACTGATTATTTAATCTTACTTATCCTCTACTTCATGTAAAAACTTGGTGGACGCCACTCTTAGACATACTTTTGTGTTCTTGACAAAATTCAAAGAGTTTATCAACTGCTTTGCAACCTTCTAGTTAAAACTAGAAGGTGAGTGAAGCTCAAGATTATAATTGACCAATGTCTTTTTTCAGTCACCTGAAAGAAAAAAGGCAGAGTTAAGTGCTTTTTCAGCAACACAGTTTTCTTGAAGACATACCAGGAAGTATTTCTACAGAGACCTCTTCAAAATCCAGAAGCTGTATTTCTTATAATCTTCATCAATAACAAAGGGGAACAGTGTTGATAAACCTAAGAATTTCTGATTTTTCTAAGGTTAGATTCCAGAAAGGTTCAGGTCTGAATTCAGCAAAAATACGCATTGAACCTTGTACATCTAATACAGTATGCAAAACCAAAGCAATCTGAGTTGTCTACAGTCTTAGAGAAAAAAAAAACACAAAACAACCTTTGGAAATATTTATACA
>VUYV01000045.1:1222884-1247085 GCA_008711295.1 Anarhynchus alexandrinus
TAACAAAGGGGAACAGTGTTGATAAACCTAAGAATTTCTGATTTTTCTAAGGTGAGAGTCCAGAAAGGTTCAGGTCTGAATTCAGCAAAAATACGCATTGAACCTTGTACATCTAATACAGTGTGCAAAACCAAAGCAATCTGAGTTGTCTACAGTCTTAGAGAAAAAAAAAAAACAACCAAACTTTGGAAATATTTATACAGTTACATATGAAACTGGGACCAAGAAAGACAATTTATGTGTGCATTTCATAAGATAGAAGAGATACAAAACCAAAAATAATTTTCAACAATTACTCCTTTCAACTTATCATTATAACACCTTTTTAAAACAAATTTCTACATGGAGTCCCTATTCTGAAAAGATCAACGCATATTTTTATATAAGTTGTGTATATCTACACTGTATATAGTTCCAATAACATTCTTCAGAAAAAGAATCATAATTTTTCGCTGAAGAATATACTGTATCAAGAGAGAAAAAGGGATGAATCTTTTCATGGGACCCATATTTCAGTCCTTATAAAGAAAATGACCACAAGAGACAAACTCCTTCTTCACGATTAAAAAAAAATAAAATAAAATTATAAATGCAATTCTCTGCCATGTGTGGAAGAATCGAAATCTTTCAGGTAAACCTCAAGTCAAACCCTCAGCTGCTAATCAGGTTTCATTCAGTCTTTATTTAGACAAGGCTGCCAAACCTGCATGTCTAAAACCAGGACAAAACTCCAGATTTTTGTACAGCCCAAGTGAGCCCATCCTCTTCTGCATCAGGTCTGCCCAGGATGGAAACCAGGGTTAGGTGGAACCAGACCCATTTCTTTCAGATAGCCCCCACCTGAGTGCTACCGAAAGGGAAATGATACACCTGTGCCTTATGGGGCTTTTTTCTTCCTTCATCCAGATCTGCCAATGCCCACCACACTGCCTGCATCAGGAAGGGGATGTGACTGTGCTCAGGACTGAGGAAAACTGCTCCCAGTCCCTTTTTGACTCCTTTGAATTTCCGGAGCTTTACCAGTCAATACCACAGCCCATTATAGCCCGTTATGATCATTCCCCTGGAAGCCAGACCGCCTGCTCTCCTAAAGAAAATCTGAGGGCAGAGGAAAGACATCTCTGAGACCCCAGCTAGGTGTACGATTGATAAGCCAAGGCTGGAGAAAAAAAACCTCTGTGCCACTACTGAGATCCTGGAGAAAAGGAGCTTTCTCCTGCAGGGGGGCAGATGCCGTGCTGCAGAGGAAGTCCTCCTGACAGAGGGAGAGTCTCTTTATCGTTCATCTGTATTTTCTGCTAGATAGTTAAGCAACAGTTAATCTTCCGACAAATATTCACAGAAGCAGCTTTAACAGTAGATTTCTGTGCATTTCTGACTTTAGAACTTGCTTTGCAATCACTTGCACATGCAAAATGCCATTGTTTGTATATTTGCTGGTGTCAATGTGAAGAAAGCAAAGATCCTTACTACATTTATGTACCTATACTACTGTAGATAAATCTGAGACTCTAAAAAAGTTTGGGTTTTTCTTCTTAACACAGCTTTTGTTGAGTTTCTGTCTAATCACCTGCCAGGCAAAACAGAATGTCTATATTTGCAAAGGGCCAAGGAGGAATGTCACTATATATACCATGAACTGTTATTTGAAAAATACCAGTTCATATGAAAAAAAAAAGCATACTTGTGTCTTACAATATAAGTCCTAAATTCTCATTCACTTCTTCATAAGGAATAAGAAAAAAATGGAATTTCTGATTTTTTTCTAATTGATCTAAGTTGTGGTGACTAAAAATTGCACAACTGCTTCTGAATGTTTTCTTTAATTCTAATTTGTAATGAATCCCTCTATGCTTCCTACATTGTCATCTATCTCAACAACATTAAATTCCAATTTGTTGACATCTGGTCCAGTCCAAATCAAATCAAAGATGTTTGACATTGCAGACCTGTATTCAACAAGCTTTCAGACAAACAGCAGAGGTTGGACAGAATTTTTCAAACACTGCAACAGAACTGCCTCATCCTCAGTATACACTGAAAAATAGTGTGAAAATCAAGTATCAGAAAAGAAAGAATCAAGAATTAGAAAGGGACATCTGGTTCTTTCCACTTTTAGGTAACTGTAAACTAGAATAATTCAACTGAAGTCAGTGGAATTGTGTTGGAAAAAAAATAGAGAAATCACATTTCCTCACTTTGAACAAAAGTTGCTTGATTTTAAATATTTGGATGCATATTTTTTATTATTCACAAATGTATCGTTCTAGTTCCCTTGTAATACAGATGTAAATAAGCATTCCCTAAGCTTCATCTTCCTCCACACAAAATGTATCCACCTGAAATTTCAGCTTGTGTAATGCATTAAACCTTTCGCAGGAAATCTGAAGCAGAGTCAGTAAATCAACTCGGAAACAGGACGTTTCATAGTAGGAAATGATCTAATTTCTTGCAGATTATCTTAGTTTCTACTTTCTTACTAAAAATCTAAAATAGATTGGCTGAGTAATTTTTAAGCCTTTAAGTCACTAAAATAACTGAAACAATTTCTAGAGCTGGTGGGCACGGAGAAGAACTCTTTTCCACAATCAGAATTTATTCGGTTCATTGTGTCTCGATTCAAGCTTTGTACATAAATCTTTGGTGCTTTTATGAAATAGCGTTTTAGACTCCATAAAGAGAGATAAAAATAAAGTGAATGGAGCTGTATAATGAGCAAAGATAAGGGTAGGAGTCAAGCATTCCTGTATTCCTGCGTTATAATCCTGGCTCTGAAAACAGTTTGAAGTGAACTATCATCTAGTTATAAGTCCTTGCTTCCGATTCTTAATTTGTGAAATGTAAGCATATTGTAAGTTTGTGAGAGTTAGCATGACTATACAATGCTTTAAAACTCCTAAAGTTAATATAAACTCAGGAAGTATCCATTAAAAAACATAACAAGAGAGGTAACTGCACAGGCAAGGTCTAGGAAGTGCAGGTTTTCATTCCTTCCAGTGCAGAGCTCCTGGAAAAAAATGTCTGTTGTGATTCTAGTAATGTAACCATCCCCTCCTGAGTCTGCAGCCCCTTTTAGGCTATCCGTGTCCACAGCAACCAGAGCACCATCCGAAATGACTTTTGGTCCGTTGCTCTATCCCCTGGGTTAGGTCTTGCAAGGGAATCAAGCACCGTAAGCTTTCCCCAGACAATTACAGTGGTTTAATAAGCAGCATCCAAGGGCTGCAGTGAGATCTGTTCTCTCAGATTGTCTTTGTAGAATATAATTTCGCATGTAGTTTGAGCTCAGTTGTCACCATCCCCAAACTAGTGACTGCAGCACTTCACTCTGAAAGATCCTTTTCAGTACATGAGTTTACGCTAGTCCACAATACACAAATTGTTTGGTTTGGGGTGGTTTTGGTTTTTTTCATTGAAGATTTCTGTGCCAAATAATTAGCTCAGTAAGTGTGAAGATCTCCCTGAGCTGAAACGATGACAATGAAAACATCAGCCTAGTGCTAACTACCATCAACAGAAAGACTTATGTCCTCACAAAGGCCAATGCCATTTATCAACACATTGTAAAGAGTATGAACACACACCCTCCTCAGTCGGACTGGCTGGGTGACTGACACCCAACCATCACTCCGTTCAGCAATACATCTGTTTCACCATCAAAAACAACTCACGGGGAGGATGTTAATGATTTTCCACCAGCACCTCAAAATGTGCTGAGTACTTCACAAGCAGAAAGTGAACAAGCCCTGCAGCAGCAGCAAAGCTTGGGGTCAGGCTGGGGAGGGAGGATGAGGACAGAAACGAGATGGTGGGTACCTACGGCACTGAGTTAGCAATGTTGGGTATAACCTTGAGCTGGCATATAACTTTCTACAGAAAAGAAATACGAAACATAGAAAACATGACCAAATCAAAAAGGTTTAGGAAGAGGAGTGGGGAAGTGCACTGTTCTGGAGCCACTGCTGTTCAGAGGTGCCACACACTGAAGCTGTCCTGCAGCCCCGTATACCCCGGGCCTATTAAAGTGCAGCTGCTATTCACTGGTCTCATCTTCTACAACCGAAATAAGCAAATGAAAAAACCATAACACAGACATACCTAGCATGCCTAATGGCAGCAAGCCATGTGAGGTGGTATCATGGGCTCTGAGCAGCTGCAGGCACCCGCTGGCAGAAGGCCTGTGTCAGGACCAGAGAGTCTCCTCAGTCTTATTTCTCTCTATAAAAAGTGTAGATATGATTCAGTGTCATGCACCTCCCCACTGCCTCTCACTACCTGTTGAAGAACAAAGCTCATCCTGAACTCCCCCACCTTCCTCTCCACCTCCAGGTGTTTTGAAAGAGCTGCCTGTCATATTTTAAAGCAGACCCCACCTTATGGTGAATAACAGCGTCTAATAAAATCCTAGGGCACCAAATCGTACTGATGGCCATGAACCCCTGAGGCTACTGAGACCTCTGTGGTTTGCCTGTGGTGAGCCACTCAGCCAAGCTACCAGTTGCTGGGATGCAGGTAAGGGAAGGGCTACCATTTCCTACAAGTGCTCCAAGTGAGACCCTGATACCACAGGTGGCCTCCTATAGAAACATCCCACTGCCTTTGCTCCTCCAGTCACTGCAGGGAGTTACTGTCGTGAGAGGAAAAGAGGAATGAAATAAGAAGGCAGTCCTGACAGCCTGCTTTTCTTCCCCAGCCTCCAGGCTTCTATTTTGGGCAGAATGGGCAAATCCGCCACTTCTCCAGCTGCACAGCTCCCTGGAGCAGCAGGGAGAAGGGCGGCTGGAAGCACAGCAGCCAGCTGGAGCCTTCTGAGAAGAGTCAGCTCTGAGTCACCACACCATCACGCTGCATCATTATCACTACTTAGCATGCACGATGACCAGCGCCTTCCACAAATGGCTAATAAATGGCTATTACTTCTATTTTAGCTTTTAGCCTTTCCATCTTCTTTTTATTGGGTCCAATTTCTCATGCCAACACTTCACAAGCATCTTGAAAAACAACATTCAAGATGTCTTCTCCCAGGCTCTCTGTTATACATATTAAAGGGAATTAAATTTCAGACAGTAGCCTCAGCACCCAGTCCGTATCCCTGCTGAGGGATGTCTCTCTGGGCTGGCTTGCTCCAGAAGCAAGTCTACGTGGTGGAGCACATGGAGGCGCAGGACAACACCTGTCCCCCTTCCTACGTGCCCTCCCACAGTGACACAGTGACAGAGACTTGCCCTCTTGCCTCGCTGTGCTGGGACACTGCCGGGTGGACTGCCAGGACCATGTGCATTACTTCAATAACCGCTCCTCTGAGGAGAGGCTGAGGAGCCAGGCGGGAGTATCCTGGAGCCTAAATGCATTTTATGTGTGATCAGCTGGACTGTGCTGCTCTAGAAATTTTTTTCTCCTTGTACAGGTAGACACACTAGCTGTTAGCGGTCCAATAGTTGCAAAAAAATACTCTGCAGGGGAACACCAGCTCTAAATACACTGCTGTTAAGGAACCATCTCATAAAAATCTTCCACAGATCTGATGACAACTCCTTGCTGAATTATTCAAAACAATAACATCTCAGCATATTCTTAAGAATATTACAAGTGCTCGCCTGCTTTTCTTTTCTGCTTGAAAAAGGCCTGTTGCTTTCAATAATATTCTCAATATCTTAGAATCATTAATTAAATAGGATCATCAGTGTTTTTCTCTGGAAGAGCATTAAAAAGATAGAATCAATATAATTATTGTGATTTAGCCACAAATTTATTGTATGATTAACACTATGATGGGCTCAATTTAACATGACTATAATGGACGTAAATATATGCCTGCTGGGTTTTAAACTTGACGACGATAACAAGAAACACGACTTGACCTGGCATTTACATCTTTGCAATGCACATGTTGGAGCTAATTCAGCTCTCACTCAATGATGAATTGCTTTTACATTCACTGCACTTATTCCAAAATTATGCCAGTATAAATCACAGGAAGAACAGGCCCCAAATTTCTTCTCATATAATAGAAATTATCTATTTGGACTGGATCCTCGTAGGCTGTGTATCATGTAGATGTTTTGATCTACAACAACTGAAAAATCTGTCCCACCAAACCTAAACTACAGGGTTCACCTGAGAGGTAAATCGCTGGGAAGTTTCAGCTGATGTGGAATCTATCTGCTGTTTTCACATGCAGAACCTGTGTATTATCAGTCAAAATCTTTAGTTGCTGAATGTTGCATGCTATACTGAGGCACAAGTAATGCATGCAGAAGTTCAACAAGTAAAGCCATACTTTCAGCTGTCGTCCCTCTCCTTCCCTTCTCAACTTGCGGCAGGGATTTCAGAAAAGCGTCTTGCTTTCCACTTCCTTGACATTCCTCAGGACTGGAAAACTTTTCCCCCTGCCTTCCCACCATGATATACAACACTTTTTACCTCTCTCTTTCCTCCTTCCAAGATAGGACAAAACCCTTTCTTTCCATGTGCCTGTGACAAAGCGGAACAGAGTCCCTTCCACTCAGCTCGGTTATCTGAGGATGTGTATCATTCTATAAATGTAATTAGGAGAGCAGGGCAAACTCTACCACTTTTAAAATTTAGAAGTTTCAATAAAGATCATTCTCTACTCTAAAAGCTCAACTGATGGTCTTACAGCAGCTTAGCTGGTTTGCTGCGGTGCCTCTATACGAGCAAAATACAAGTTACCTGAGAAGGGCCCTGGGCACGAACAGTTCATGTTGTAGTGCTGGATCCATGCTGGTAGCCTGTACCAACTAACTTTTCCCAAACAGTTCCTGGGTGCTGTTCAAAAGTTATGACAGGATGGAGATTATCCCCAGGAGGTCATGTGCGCAGAGCCAACCACTTTTGGAGGCTCAGGGGGTTCATCAACATAGACATATGCTGTTCTGTACCAGTCAGCCTCAACTGCTATGAGCTTTTCTGGACACTTTTATTTTACCAGTTTAAACATGGCTTCTAACTGGGTGTATGCTCTTAGCCCACATGAAAACCAGGACGAAGACTGATTCTGATTACCATGCTCAGCAGATACCAAATACTTTCTTAAAACTCTGTAACATACTTTTGATGCCTAAAAATACAGCCTATGTTATGAATACCTTGTAGCGTAATATATAGTGCTGCTGTGGTGACTATTATTTCATGACAAATTAAGCACATAGTTTACTTAGAAAGGCTAAGCTGAGACAGTTAAAAGCTATGAGCATGGCTCTTACATAAAGCTTGAAAAGTATCTGGTTTTTTATATAAATGGATGAGTATGCACATGTAGTCTATGTCTGCAATTAATAATACAGCAATGCCATCATGGACAACTGCATCAATAGTTTAAACCACCTCCAATCTCGTTGTAATTCAGCACTGTAGGAGGAGAAGGTCATGGTTATATTCAGGGGTTAAAATTAAGAGGAAGATTCATTAATTTTGAATCCAGTTTATCATCCCTGTAAGACTACATACTGGGCAATGGCTTTACATTCTTATTAAGGCAGGAAGCACTAGAAACTGAAAGATTGTTGAAAATACCTTCAGTGCAGTAATATTGAAAACTGAACAGTATTGGCTGTAAAGCAAGATAGTTATTCAAGTAATACATATTTTTTTTAAAGCACTCATGAATACATCAATAAATAGATAAATTCAACTGTATTCTCTCATGCTGAACTCTGACATCTTTCTCAAATGACTTTTGGAAATTAATGGTAATCAACAACATAGGAACACTGTGCCGGAATTTAGTGCAAAATAACAGTTGAAATCTTTACACCTGACAAATATCTAATGAAAAGTAACAATCCTTGGTACTTACTTTATCTCAAGACCTTTTCTTTGCCTCCATCCTCCTTAGCAGAGGACCGTTACCTTAGATGCATGCGTGGGTACTGGTATTGTTGTTGGCATCATGGAAACTGTCAGAGTTACTGAGATTAGATCTGATTTTATATGCACTTGTAGCAGTGCGAAGAAAAGAGCATAGATATAAAGATAGCCAAAAGTTGGATGGTTAAATTAATAGGATAGCAAATTTGAAATCAGGGCCAAGTTTCACACCAAGGATGTGGAATGGCACTGATGACATGAACTCCAATGTTTTTTACAGCAAACTTCGGCAGCAGGAAAGAAAAAGCTCCGGTATCACTGAGGTAGCGTAACGGTTTCTGTAGGGTTGTATCAGTGAGAGTTTCCACAAGGAAGGTCTAGGCAGGCATCAGCTGGAAGTTCAAATTCTGCCCTGGCCAAAGATTAAGAACTGCACATGCATGTGCTTTCACCTTCTTGTTTTAAACCCCTTCGGACAGCAGGTGAGAAGATGGCTCTGTCTTCTCTGCTCTGATGGTAAAGCATCAACGGGGCTTTTTTTAAAAAGGCGGAAGGGCTGTATGTGCACCAAGTATTTTAAAATAGTGAGCCTTTCAAAAGAGCAGCCTCCAGCTGCTGCAGAAGATGGGGTGGACACCAGGGTTCCACTGGTGTGAAGTTGGGTGGTTGCACGTCCTTTGCTGCCTGGGTGAAAGTGGCTGGAGTGGGGAAGCACTGCTGCAGGTCTGTTTCTACCGCACTGCCTGTGACAGCAGCGGAAGGCAACACTGTTCCCGGCCAGCCTGATCCTGGCTGCCTCAGGGTGGCCTGAAATGGGAGAGTGCAAAGGTACTTAAAATTTTCTTTTCAAGTTTGGCTCTTGTTTGCTCCAAACATGATCCAGTCTGAGAGGGGAACCAAGTCTTTTATCACCCTCGGTCTTTGATGAGATTAAACACAAGGGATGTTCGGTGTTCCTGCTGTGAACTTTGTGTGGTAAAGTGCTGTAAGATGAGAGCAGGAGATTTGTGTATTCAGTGCCCAAATGTGTGAATGATGGGACAGGAGCAAAACATGATACCGTCGTAGTGACGGTACATCAGATGTCACTGCAGTCTCACTACTGTAAAGAGTAAAAAGAGTGCAGAGGGACTTTTTATCAGGGAGTGCAGTGATAGGATGAGGGGTAATGGTTTTAAACTGAAAGAGGGTAGATTCAGACTAGATATTAGTAAGAAATTCTTTACTCTGAGAGTGGCGAGATACTGGAACAGGTTGCCCAGGGAAGTTGTGGAGGCCCCATCCCTGGAAGTGTTCAAGACCAGGCTGGATGGGGCTTTGAGCAACCTGGTCTAGTAGGAGGTGTCCCTGCCCATGGCAGGGGGGTTGGAACTAGATGACCGTTAAGGTCCCTTCCAACCCAAACCGTTCTATGATTCTATGATTCTCTGAAAACCAAGAAGCAATCCTGAACTCATCAGCGTGCATTCAGGTCTGTGCTAACTCAGTTACATGTCTGGTTTTGGATAGGACCTGTCATGCTTCCTGCTAGTTCAGAGCACAGGCAGAGACATCACAAGTCTGTCTGGAAAAATAAAAAGAGAGAGGCACTACAGATATGCTCTCATCACATACTCACACTGAAGGCAAAAGAGCTACCTGAGGACTAGTTTATAAGCAAAAAGAATCTCTTGAACAGTCACTTACTAGTTAAGACCAGACCTTGACTCAGGCCTCTTTCGAGTCATACCATGTTTAACATCACAAACGTGTGATATGGAAATTACACTGACAGACGCACAGTAGCAAATACCAAACTTCTTGATTGCAACGTTTGTTCCATTTCATTATATTTTCTGCACTCTCTGGGGTGCAGAAAGGTTTGCTAAAACTTTTCTGTACCATTGCAAAGTAGTCTTTTTCCTCTGTAGCTGTTCCCCAGTGGTCATTGAGTAAGAGGACCTTGTGAGAGGTCGAGTCTGCTGACTCAGAGAGTCTTAGCTTGAAAGATAGTGAAATATTCTTGAAAGTGTTTAAATCTGTCATCAGTACTGCAGGAATAAGATGATGGAAATCAAGAATTATTAAGCAGAAGACTTTATTAAAATTGCACAATGTTTTAAATTAACAAATTTAAAATTACACAGAGCACATAAAGGAGACAAGGAAGTCTCATTAAAAGCATGTTCTCCACTCCCTGAAATAAATTCTATGATCTCTCAGATCTACCAAATGATGTATTCTATGTTCCTTTCACACTCTTTCAATTTTAGCATAAATAAAAAGCTACATGCTACTACTACTCCAAATTCAAAATGAACTAATGCTAACTGAGTTTAATACAAAAATGATGGTGATGCTTTTTCATCTTCCTCAGGGTTAACATTTATTACCTGCAAAACACATCCAGACTAGAAGAACATTGAAAATATAATCAGAGAAGTATATTTCTTCATACCAATTTTGCAGCAGCTGCTATGGCAATACAGCAGCAACTCTAAACCAAATTCATATAGAGGATATATAATGCCGCTGAGTGTTCCGAGTTCACCACCAGATGAAATCCATTTTTCAATAACACAAATGCTGGCTTAATTTACAAAGATTTATGGATCAATTTCTTGCCCACAGGCTGTGTATCACAGTCCCGTATTGAGTTTCTTTCATACCCTTAAGGACAAGCTTAAGGAGAAGCCTTTTGGATCACTTTTCCTGCCATGTTGATTTTTAAAACGATGGGCTCCCTTGCTGGCTTCGAACAAGTTTTAAAAATGGTAACCAAAACAGATGCTGACTTCTTTTAATTTCTAATCCTTCAAACTTTTACTACCAGGTATACAGCTTGCTACCAGCGAACTGTGGTATTTGTGGCGGCCTAAAACTGAACACTCTGCTTTCAGCTTTCACTTACCTGAAGGGTCAGCTATCACTTTCAAGAAAAGATCATAGAGTCCCTGAATACTACTTTTCTCTTGTCATGCATTGGCAAAAAAAATGATGCTGCAGGTCAAAGAACCACGTCTCCTGGAAGTCAAGGCGTTCTTAGTGCAAGGGTTACCCTACAATATAATATAATATAATTATTACGTCGTACATTGTAACAGTTTCTTCTTTTCTGAGTATTTCCAGAGGGAAGAGTGCATACACTCCCACTTGCTAAAACATGCACAAGTGCTCTTGATTTTGGACAGCAGAATTTAAGAAATTGATATGGGAAAGAATAGATACAGGCATTTAATTTGCTTCAGTGTCAATATGTATGCACAGGAAAACTGAAAGCTTTTTAATCACATTCAAGACTGGCACGTAAACATAAAACAACATACTGGATTATCGTCTACTCCAGAAACTTTGTGAAAATCTTGCTATAGTGAGGATAAAGCTGTTCTGTATGAACAATGAAAACCTTGCTCTTAACTGAAACTCCGAGGGAAGAGAACCTTTCTTCTGCTGTGATATGCAAAACACAGCAAAAGAGTTGTCTTCGTCTTGTTAAGAAAGTACCCCTTCAGGGTATAATCTGTTTACAACAGCGCTGAGAACGCTGAAGATTATTGTGAGTACTGACAAGAGAGTAAGCACTGTGAGTATTAACATGCTGAGAGTATAAATAGAAATATTAAAAAGTGTACTCCTTATCTACTTCATAGCAGCCTAGTGGGACTGTGGTGGTGGTGTAGGACGCTAAGATATCTTGTTTAACATATTTTACATTTGTATATTGTGTACAGATACAACTGATATTTAACAGAGGCAAAGAGACCAGAACAAATATGAACAGCTTGCTTTTCCAAAACTCTTTCTGGAGTGCTGCAGTGTTCTTACTGGTTTGCTTACCTTAACATATGCACTCTACATGTTTTTTTACCCTGCTTCAGTGGGCCTTTTCTACTACAGTTTAACATCATGACTTATTACACCACTATGATGTACCATAAAGAATGACAGGGACATGGAGCAACTCACAAACTTTCTGGATTTCATACCAGCACACAGATTTTTTATCTAGGGGTAGAAAAGTAAATGCATTGCAGAGAGTAAATGTATTATTGTGCTGCCTGTTGTGAGTATTTTTAAGGCAACACAGAGCTTTTTAATTTAAAAACATTATGTGTATTTTTACAAGCAGCTGGTGTTTAAAGTATGTTTGTAAGCAAATTGCAATTGATGTCTTCTCCACTAATTTGGTATCCAGGGACAATCTTGAAAATTAGATCTGCATATGACTAACAAAAATCTGTTGTACAATGTAATTAACTGAGCCGAGGTAGACCCGCATAAAATGACACTAAACATAAGAGGTAAGTCTCGGAGGTCTTGTGTCATCGTGTTTGCGTTATGATTCATGCATGAGCCAGCTACCAGCGCGGCCCCTGGCAGCAGCCCGCAGCGGCTTTGCGAAGGGGCACTGCGCTCTCTGGTGGGCGTTCAGCAGGCACGGGCAGGAAACGGGAGTTTCAGGAGGTGGCAACCAGGGAAACGCCACCATAGCTGTTCCCAACCTATGTCTCCCATGGGAAGTTCTCACCGCCATGCATCAGCCCTGGAAGAGCTGTATCTCCTCCTGAAACAGGCAGGAGCATCTTCCGGGCCCAGTCCTTCTGCTCAGCAGCTGAGGACCACCTGAACTTTAGATGCCCACAGCAAACACTTTAGGTTAGAGCCAACTCCGACCTTCATGATGCTCTTAGTGAGGGTCCAACATGGGCCAAAGAAGGCCATCTAATGCAACACCAGCATTCACCATTAACCCAGTTAATGTCCAGGGGCCTTTGCTTTCCAACAAACACACACACGCACAACATGTCGTGTTAGCTACTGAAGGCCCATCACTTGCCCCCCACCCTGGGCCTTACAGCCACCACAGCTGACTTCCCCAGCACTTCCTCTGCTCCCCACTGTGGCCCAGTGCAGCTCCTCCTCTGGCATCAGCCTTCCTCCTCTTCCTGGCCAAGCACAGCTGCACCAGCCAAGGGCAGCAGCACTCCTGGCACCTCCCAAAAACTAGCCCACCACTTAGGAGGTGGAAAATAGAGCATAGGAGGGGCAGGGTTCCCTCCCTCTTCCCAGCCATGCCCCCACTTAGCCAGAGGACATTCTCAGGGCCACCCCTGGGGTCGTGAGCTGGCCCTGACTCTGCAGCTGGCTGAGGGCTGTGGAGGGCTCGTCATATCTCCCAGCACCAAACCAAAACCTACAGAACAGCCAGAAAACATAGGGAATTGCATTTTTTTGTATCTTATTTTCTCAAAATATCTCCTAAGCCCTTGGCTTGTTTGAGTGCTGTGCTGAGGTACCAATGAGGGCAGTTCTGAATGCAAAGAGCAGAGCAATACTAAACCTTAAGGTACAAACCCTCAGCTGCTGAACCATCTCAGTGGCCATTACAAGAATGCCTAACGCTTTGTTTCAACCCTGCAACTATTTCTGCCTGTGCCAGCAGGCTCAAGCACACCCCTGATGCTTTTATTTTGTTCTGGGAACATCAGCATTGTGTTTGTCCCTCTCTCCTTATGTTCCCCTGGACTCCTTCAGAGAAGAAACCACTCCAACAAGGCAGCATTAAAATTGAGTGGATCTGACATGACAATTTGTTCATCCTCGGGTAAAGGTTCACATTCCGGTAGTTGTCCATCTCTGTAACTCCTTATCCTCTACTCCAAAGTTTAAATGTAGTAGAGGGAGAATCTTCTCTATCATGGTAAGTGCATTCCAAAATCAAGCATCTAGCACAGTAATTGCCCAGTCCATCCTTGCATTCAGGTAATGGCTTTTCAGCTCAAGACACCAGCTCCTCCTAACCACAGCAGAGGCACTTTATGAGAAGTTGCCTTATGAATTCACGTTATGCTGCTTAGATATTTTGCAGGTTGGTACCATTAGCTTCAGCTAGAGGACACGTCCAGGTCACGCTACAGCAGTCGCACCGCTGAAGTGTTCACTGAACCTCAGTTGATCAGGAACATGATGTCCAACCCCAGGCAAAGCTCCATTCACTGCTTGCTCCAGACCCACGCTAAGGGCTTGATGGGACAGCTTGTACCCACTGTTTTGGAGTGGTGGCTTTGCTCTTCACTTATCACTACAGGGGCACAAGGTGAGCAAAATAAAAGTTATGTTTTTAGGGCACCCAATCGCTCCTTGAAGAAGGCATGTGCATTCAGCAGCAGGATAAAGCTTTTATGGAAGACACCTGTATTTTTTTTAAGTTTAGCAAATACGTACATATCCTGCAGATATGTTTGAAACAAAAGCTAATATCAATAACTGAATTCAAGATTTGGGTTTTGTCCTTTTAATCGCAGGTTTAATGGGATTACCCGTGACTGTAGTACTTAGATGGATCGCTCCAGTCAGCCGCGGCGGAGGAAATACCCTCTCCACGAAGGCAGCAAGAAAGAACTCGGTGAATCCGGCTTCATGCAGTGTATCAAGAGCACCATCTTGTGGTTTTCCCGTTCCAGACCGTATTTCATTTTTTCAAATCCCTATACTACAGCATAATTGGCTCAAAAAGGTTGACAGCCCTTGGCTTTAGGAGTAGATATTTTGGGAGGTGGGGAGGGAATTCTTGCCACAATCTTAACCTAGATTGCTTTTTTTTTAAACTCTGTGAGCCAGGGCAGAATTTTCATTTTTAACACTAAATATTCTGAGCTTTTTTGAGAGTGATCGCTGCCAGAACTTTGAGTTTTAAACTTTTTTTTTTTTTTGTCAAACAAAACATTCAACATGCTAAAACGTCACTTCTTTGCAGTGGAGCCCTTGGCTAGTGGCAGCATATCTGACACATGTTGCAGTTTTGCCACGTGTTAGAAATCAGTGTCCGAGGGGACCCTCTAGGCTGTGTGCTGCGCTAAGGCACCAGCAGTTGCAGAGCTGAAGTAAGAGGATTTCTTTTTCTGTTTTGGTTCTTCTATGTCCCACTGTCCTCAAAGCACAAACACTTCTCCTGGAGGATAAATTACACTGATAAGTGCATACAAACTCATCCTTGTTTTTACAAGCGAGTATATCATCACATTAATCATCATTATCTCCAGCTCCTCTGGTTGCTGTGGTGGGACAGCTGAGATGATTGCCTTTAATGCTTTGCAGAAAGATGTAAGCAACTCAAGCAGCTCCTTAGGTTTTTCAGGATAGCATCATAAGTGCAAGAGGAAAGAGCTGCAAAATGTGGATATTCAATATTGATTTCAGAAAGTCTTAAACCCTTGCTTCTCCCTGCCTCCCTTCTAGGGTCAGGATGAAGTTAAGGAACATTCTCGCTCCGCAGTTTTTTGGGCCGGGGGAACAGCTGCTAGCCACAGCAATTCACAGAGCAGAGCAACATCCCACCCTTCTCCTCACCCTGCAGAGCCATGCCTGCAGATAAGCAAGTGGCTGGGAGAAATCTGTACTCTGTTGCACCAACCAGCCAGGGGACTCTGTCAGCCTGCAGGTATTTATCACCCTCTGTTGATCTGAAAGGCGTGTGCAATGTGGGTAAAAGAAGCTTATCACGTTCCTGCAGTGTCACTGGGGCTGCCAATTGTTGAGTCTGACAGTGGTTTTGACAACACAGCTGTAGTAGTTGGGGACTACTCGTCTCCATATGGCCAGTGCTATGCTCTTGTGTTAGGTACCACTCTCACATTGGTGACATATCAAAGGCAGGTTCACCATAGGCTCAGCACAGACATTAACAACAATCTGCATTCTACTACTTTGTTTCCACCTCTGGCACGTAAATCACTCTCCTGAGCACTGGCTGGGGCAGCTGCTAGTGCTAACTCCCAACACCCTCTCTCTCCATGAGGAGGTGCTTTCTGGCTCAGCAGAAGATGCCAGCACGCCTGAGTGGGGACTGATTGTCCGCTCTGGTTTTTTTCTGCCATACACCGTTCACTGAAGCTATTTGTGAGGAGACCAACAATCACGTGGCTCTCAGTAAGATGCATAGTTTTTATGCAGCTCCAGTACTCAGCATCGTTGGGGGAGGTTTCAACTGTTGGGCAAGATTACCATAAATGAAGAGATAGCTGTGTGGCCACCACAGATCCCCATGATTCTCCATAGAAATTTTGCATAAGAAAATTGCAAGCGTTGGTAGCAGGTCAAGGTCCTTAAGGAGCTGTCGCCCACCTCTTGAAGGCTGCAATCATGAATGTCTATTCTGATTATTAACACTAAGGCTGGTAGGCAAGGGTCTGAGGATTAGGATAAGACAAAAATAGCTGGGCAAGAGGAAAGAAACAGCCACAATGGTTTGCAGCAGACCTATTACAGTTTGGTCAAAGGTTTTTTTACAAGTAATCTGACCTTTCCAACAAGGTTTCAGGTAGAAGGTAGTTGCCTCTTATCACTCAGAAGTTAGTGAAAAATGTCTGCTGCTTCATATCATTCATCTCCAGTTGTGGCCACTGAAGTCATGTAGCCCAATTGTCCCCCCTTATCTGGAGGTAACAAGGAATTTTCCTCAAATCCTACATGAACAGATAAATTTCTACAGGAAATAAACAAAAAAAGGGCAGCTGTTCACTTTCTGTGTACAAATTGTTAGGCATACTAAAAAGTGGACAATTTCCCTTAGTAAGCTCAAAACCTGAAGTAGTAAGCCTGTTAAGTGTGTAACATCCACATTCAGCTCCAAAACAGACATGTAAATTTTAATTCAAGATGTATCATACTCTGCAACACCAGTCTAAGTGTGGATGCCTGTGCCACATTTCTCAAAAATCAATGTACAAAAGGGCAGTTCTGTCCACATCACATTAAGATATGTATGCTCTTCAGGACAGGAATTTCGGCAGATACAGATTAAAATTTTCTAACAAACATTTGCTTACGATATTTTTTATCTATCTGTGCTCAGCCTACAACCTACTACCAGATTCACTGTGGTTGCGTGCATATCAAGCTGCTGACCGTTGCCTTTTCCACGTCTCACAAACAATACTGGGGACACCAATATCAGTAGTTGAGGGCTGTTACTTCCTATACAAGCACCAACCACCTTCTGGCCTGCAGGACTGGTTGGTAAAGGTGGTATGGGCTGATTACCAGAATAAGGTATAATAGGATGTATTATACCTTTTATTCTCAAGTCTTGAGCATATCTGTAAGTCGGATTTAAATAGACAAAAAATTTCTGGATGAAAGATTTTCATGTTACTCAGCCAGCCTCTTATTTTAAGTCTTGGGTTTAGGTTAGGAGATTGAGTTCACACTAGAGGTCCTGCACGACTGTTTCTACCATTGCTGTCACAAATGGAAAATTAACAATTGCAGGAAAAATTGCCATGCAGTGTTTAACTGCTGTCCCAGTTCAAGGAGCAGGACCTACAATGCCACCTTCCCAGTCTGTTATCTACTGATTAACAGGAGAAAAACACCCAAACCCCAGACAATTCTGGAAAATTATCTGTCCTTTTCTTGAAAGTTTGCCTTTTGTTGCTGCGGAATCACGACGACTTCACTGACAGTGAGCTGGTTCTGCAACAGGAGCATAAATTCAGCCAATAGAAAATTTTCCATTGAATGTGTTGGTTCAGAACCTATTGGCAATTACTGTTAAGAGCCTTGAGGTAAGCTGCAGGAATGCACCATGAGAATGGATTCAGTACATTTTACACAAAATCAGATTTGGTCTTTGTTAAATCAACATTTTTAAGCACATACTGGAAGACATGAGAAATGAGCATGAAAAGTAATCTTTCAAGATGATAAATAGGAAGTCCAGATTTGCCAACCAAGTTGTTGAGAACAGTAATTTATTTTCACATTTACAAGACAAACATGAATAATATTTAAAGTAGTATTTACAAATATATACAAATATTAAAAAATTATCTTATTATTTGGAAAAAAAAAGGCAAAGTATTTTTTTAGTCAAGATACAGTACTTTTTTCTTTTTATTTTTCAGTTGGAAAGGGTATCACCTCAGTTCAAGGAAAACCTGCGGTTTCTGAATGTAGAGAAATGAAGGAAGAGCAACAATTTTAAGATTCCCATAAGGTGAACCATCAGAGAAAATGGTATTATGAAATTTCACTTTTTAAAATTAAGGTAAAGCCTTGAAAAAAAAAAATCATAAAATCTATAGTCCCTCATAATTTATGTTAAAAGGGACTTCACTCACCTCACTTGACATTCTCACTATAAATGCTTTTAAAAGACTTTTGAACAAGAGTAAACATTTAAATAAAACAGTTTATGCTTCCCCTTCTGGCATTCAAGAATTGCTAGGGTTACACATGGAAGGCTACTTGCCAAAACTTTTTCATTTTGTTCAATATAATTGTGGGGCATTTTGAAGACTGGAAGACAATAGACAAATTGTCAGGACAATACTTAAAACATTATTAGACTCCATACCCAGAAATTTATTTTAAATTTATAGATTAGTATGACTTTTTTAAAATGGATATTTGTGATGATTCCTAGGAATTTGAACATGACCAAATAGCACAGAGGAATAACAAAATTAAAACTTTTTTTTAAACATAGAATAGTAGAAAGCATTTTTTTTTGTTTGATTTTCTTTGTGGATAAGTTAATTTCCTAAAAAAATCTTTTATGGGACATCTGACAATCTGCATTGGGACGGACGGATCACAATCGCCGTAGATTCTGTTTGCTTTTCTTAGTCCCAGGAAGCGGCCCCAGCTTAGAGTTGGATTTCACTGGTTTGCCGCTCGCACAGTCACTGGAGCTGTGGTAGCTGCACAGGCACTTCGTGCAAAAGTCAAAGCTGCAACTTTCACGTTTGCACGTCGCTCTTTGTAGGTAGGAGTCATACTTTGCAGGTGAGCTACAGCGATGGCAGACTTTAAGGCTTTCAGTGTTTTTCAAGGTCTGGGCAGCCTGTTGGGAAAAGCATTTTAAGAAAATCATGAGTGGAGGGTAAATACACACCCCAAACATTCCCTCACGTTATCCAAGTGCCACAAAACGTATAACTTCTCCTGCTCTAGAGAGATATATTACATATTTAGCCTAATTCTGGTTGTATCAATTTCTGATGGAGATCGAACAGGAATAATCAGTCTATCACTGCAGGTACTTTGGACTGGAATAGAGGTAGCCAATTTAAAATTCTTTAAATTTTAAATTTAAAGGACAGACAGAATAAATGAAAAGCAGTAAGAAAAACAGCCCTTCTGAATCCTCCAAACTTCATCCAAGGATAGTGATTTAGTTAGCCTTTATTTAAAAAAAAAAAAGAAATCCAAATTCCATCTAAATCATTAAAATTTTTGAAAAGTGAACAATGTGTCCAGAAACCTCATCTGTGGTGCAGTCGGCTTAAGACATAAAATGAAGTCAATTCCTACTTCTCTCCAATTAATTAATTTTTGACACAAAACCAGATCCCCAATTCAAAATCATTCAGCACTAGAAAATTATAGACCTGTTTAACACCTTCTACCACTCAATTCTTAAAAGCAAAATGTTTTTATAATCTAAATGTGTGTATAGACATATACATATATGTTTATCAAGGAAAAAAATTTTAGACTGCTACTTCAGCATACAGATGGACTTTCAGATTCCTAATGCTGCAAAGGGCTACATAGTAGTATTAGAGCAGCTTGATCATACTTTCCAGTACGATTATATCTTCTTCTCACATTGCACCAACTCGCAGGATAAGACTTTGGAGCTTGAGTGTAAAAACTTTTCCTAGTTAGGAAAATCAGTTGCTTATTAACAAACAATGACTTTCAATAAATATTTTTAAAAGTCTTACAAGACACCTGCAATGTAGACCTGCACTTACATGTGGAAAACCAAAAGCTTAAGAAAAATAACAAGGTGAAGGGAAACTTAGGCTGTTAGCAGTTGTTGACAACTCCAAATGTGTGACACATTACAAATATGTGGCTAAAAAAAGCCATTTAAATGTCAGATAATTAGTTGAAAAAGAAGCATAGAATGAACAGGAGAATTATTCATTTGTTTCATTTTTTAAAAATAAGAACTACTTGGTCTTTGGTCTTTTTTAAAAAAAAATTACCCATCAGTGTTGAAGCAAAATTGATAGTTTTTGTGGGATTGCTTATGTGGAAAACACGTGATTCTTTATAAATTACTAAACATTTTAATGTCTGATTCAAGCGAAAATTTAAGCCAAAAGAACCCCACTAAGCCATTTTGAGGATACCTAGACACTGGGGGTGGGGGGAAGAAAAAAAAAAAAGATGTAGAACACCTCAGTGTATGTACCAATATGCACCACTTAGTTTCTGACACTGTCTTAAAATATGCTCAATCAGCAAAATCTGGCAGCCATACTAATAAGAATTACAAGCACTTCAAATTGGAGATACTACTTTTAGAAATATTCTTCACAAGCTGATCGTGTGCCAGACAACATGTGAGAAATTAAAGATGAATGGAAATCACCAGTTACCTCAGAAAACTCCATGACCCTGCTGTGATTCTTAGATGCTTTGGATCTGGTGCCTTTTTTACTCGAGTTGTTTGGTGGGGTTGCTTTCTGAATGGAAGCTAAAGCCGCTCGGTAGAGAACATACTCTCTTGTTGCAGCATGTTCTGATGACTTATTGCCATTCTAATGAAAAGGAAAAAAAAAGAATGAAATTTGAGAAGAAACTTATCTGATACTGACTTTTTGTTTAATAGAAGTCAACGACTTATTTTTGATCCATCCTCCTGGCTAGAAGGTTTCCAGTAATAAAGCTTCATACCAAGTAATACGTTAATTTTACCTTAGCTTTCTCAGTCACTACTGTTATAACAATGCATAGAACAGACCTCTAGTTCAGACCCTCAAAACCAACCATCTTCTATTACATAATGCAACTTACTTCCGTATTAACACATGACAATTATTTAGGTAGAGCATGTGACGTAGTCACCACAATGTTTTAAAGTACAAAGCAGTATTTCTCATTCTTTGCAGTGAACTGGGATGCTTGAAGTTTTCTTTCTGAAAAGTAAACTCCTCCCACCAATTTTCCAAGTTTGCGGTTCAGGCTAAGAAAAAGAGTACAATGGCAGGGAGAAAATCAAACTTCATGGGATGAATGTTCAGTGGTGTCCAAGTGTTCCATCCCAGCAGGCTGGCACCATAAAATACTGCACAAAATTTAAACTAGTTGACTACCTTATTCTGCGGGAGATCCTAAGCCTCGTTTCATTGTCTCTCAAGGAAGAAAACCACCCCAAACATTTTAAAAAGAGTCCTGCCTTGGGTAAAGTGCAATGCTAGTGTGGTTGGATCTTGATTTTTTTATTTCATAGGACAAATAGGCAGTAAGAGTAGCTCACAGTGCAAAAAGCTTCTCAGTTTTCTGTAGCCAACATGTTGCAATTCAGAGACTGTTGCTAGAAAGTATAAGCAGAGAACCTGAGTCGCACAGTCAGCTGAGTGGTTTCTTTCAAGTTTCTCTCCCTTCTGGATCAGTGGTGACGCTGAAGTTAGCAAGCCTCTGCTCACAGCCTCTAGGGCTTGCCCAGCAGGTGGTGCTGGAACTGACCCTCCCCTTCCTGCCTTCCCTCTGTGCCACAGGACACGTGGGAGCTCTTAAGAACATCTGCATCCCTCCTTGGGTAACCTGCTTAGTCAACCTTCCTCGGGCTTCAAAGACAGTCTAAGCCCTAACAGTGAAGTGACCAGCAACACTTGAGATAGGGTATCCTAACAGGACACACTGAGACATCCCAGTGACAATCTAAGAAACTCTTCTGCAATCTCTTAAGGCGGGGAGAAGTCCTGAAATAGCAGAAAGACACTGCTGGTTTAGGCTTGAAATATCCAACAAGTGTGGAAACTTACAGAAAGGTTTTTCACAGCTTTACTATACATTTGGAAAATCCTTTTGTCTTCTTGTAGGATCTTCTGCCATGTTGTGCTGACTTTGGCAAAGCTGCAACGACAATACAAACATACCAGTTACCTCCTAGGAAAGGGAAAAACTTTTTATTTAATAGTAGGAATAACTATGCAATCTTTTTCTTTCATGTAGAAGATGGCATATGTTCACAATTGTAGTCTTTAAGTTGCCTTCTAGGGAAAAGACACATTCATATTTGGCTTATCCATGGCTTACACCGACAGTTCGTGTTTCAATATATTAATATATAATACTAACCATTGCCTTCGTCAATGTCACAAGCCCCATATCTAAAACATTCTTAAGCCATCTGATTAGGTTGTTTACTTTCCCAATTAAATCAATATACTTACTTTATTAAATCCATTTCACCAAGATGCCTTAAGATGTTTGCCAATATGTGCTTCAGGTTCTTTTGGAAGAGTTCGGCAAGAATGTCTATTCTGTCTAATCCCATTTTCTTTCCGATTAGGTTACAAAGTTCAACCTGTCCCCTAAAAACAATTCTGTCTACCACAGCCCAAGATTTGAGATTTTTTTTACCACTTTTTTTCAAAGTTGAGCAAATCATTTCTTCATAATGGATTACTGGCAACAAAGTCTTCTTTGAAAACTGTGGTTGGGTTTGGTTCTTGAGACAATGCTTTGGTGTGCCACAGAGATTCCCAGCCAAAGGTATACTATCGTCATGTTCTATTGCATCAGCATATTGGTTACTTAACATAGAGGAATAACCGCTGTCCTCATTAAATTTACTGTTTTCCAGTGCCTCCATTTCATAGATACCTTCATCAAGTGTCTGAGTTACTTGTTTGTTTTCTTTGTTATGTACAGGTCTTCCTTCATCTTCAAGATCTAGATTTCTGGTGGCCACATGGTATGAGTCACTAAGGAGTATTTTCTGATGCTCTTCAGCACAGCTTTTACAAAACCCTTCCTCGTAATTCAAGGGGCAGGATTCTTCCAGTCTTGTTTCCTCCACAGCAGACTTCAATGGTGCAAAACCAGCAGGAAGAGACGTACAATCAAAATCACATTTCATTTTGAAAGAGTGGTTAAGGTTAGATTTCATTATTTTGTTTGTATCCTGTAAGAAACAACAAAGACAGTATTACAACACAGCATAAACTGCATCACAGATTCTTTTTCTTATAAAGAACTAACCATGCCTTCCGTCTGCATTATGATTTTTAAGCTTTTATCGAACTCACCCTCCAGTATCTAAAATGGGGACAACCAGTGGAATTAAGGTTCTCATCAGCCACACATTAAATCTATGTGAGATCTGCTCAAAATTAAAGCTTTATATATATAACTGGGCTGAGAGAACCAACTGGATGATTTACTTTGTCACCATTCCACCAGTACATATCACTTTTAGACACACCAATGCCTCCGCTTCCTACCCTAATTCCAGTGATATACTCAGGACACTTGCGATCCCCTGCTAGGGACATCGGTGGCAGAGGGTCCATGAGTGACAGCAGGCCCGTGCAGGGGTATAGCTGGGCTGGAGGAGCCTGAAGGTTTGGATCTAAGGCCAGAGGCACTGCTGCTGATGCAGCCAGGTATCTGGCATTTTTAAAAGGGGAGGAGGCTGGGTGGCACAGGGAAAACGTGGGTGCTCACAGGCATGTGGAAATTACAATGCCTGTGTAAGTTACAATGGAAAGCAGCGACCCTTAAACAATGGTCCAAGTGAAATACAGCTTGCTTACAAGCACGATTTTAAGAGGGTGGGAAGTCGATAGATATTATAGGGAAATTGAGCTTTTCATGCCCTTTTTCCGTCCCCTCCCCCCGAAGTGTGGTGCTATCTATATTAACAATTGCGGGGGGGATGGGCGAGGGCAGAAGGGAAGAAGGAAGCCATCTCTGAAGTGTTAAATCTAAAAGGAAAATAATTTTCAACATGCTTTGCAATCCGTATGAAAAGTAAGTTCCCCCATTTGAGCAAGTATTTTAAGGGATTTAAGCACTTCCAGCCGCTTCGGAAAAAAAAAAAAAATTAGAAAAATGTGTTTTATGAGCGATCCAGAGAAAAAGTCCCTTTCTCGTGCCTACATTTGATGGAAGAAAGAAGCAAATAGGCTTATGGCTTTGTACAGTGTGCGTGAATGAGGGGAGAGATGCAAGCCCTCGCTAAACCCCCTTCTCCCCTTCCCCCCCTCTCTTGCGCGCCAGCAGAGGAGCGTTTGGGCTGAAACCCTGCAAAATTGGGAAACGTGTACCCCCCACCCCCGCCACGTTTTGGGGGCGCCCGGGCCGGCCCCGACCCCACGCCGGAGCGGGCTCAGCCGAAAGCCCCCGCAGCGCTGTCAGGGCCGTTCCCGCCCAGCGGTCAAGATGGCCCGGACAGGGGGCAGGTAGACCGGCCGCCGGCCCTGCCGCCCCGGGAACCGTACCCCGCGTCTTCGGGGGTCTCCGATTTACCCCGCGTTGGGGGATTCTCCCCTAAAATGGTGGCGGCGGGACGGGCAGGAGCGCGCCGGGGGGGTCCCCCCCTCCGGCGGCGTGGCCCGGCGGGCGGGAGACAGCGCGGCGCGGCGC